>JAOWAR010087765.1:0-19711 GCA_028571005.1 Clathrina lutea | reverse complement strand
TCAGTTTGAGTCCAAACGTGGTTGGTTTACGACAAGTGGTCCTAGAAATAAAATTCAATGGGATTATTCTAAGTGGGCATCATGTGCAGCGCGCGCGCGAGCTCACGTGCATCGCGCGCGGGATTTCAATGCACGAATGAGCAATTTTGAGTGCGCATGACCAGGATCCGGCCAACATGGACGCCTGAAAGGTTCGCTGGATCAACTCGATATGGGCTGAATTTTTTTCATTGGTCTAGAAAGGAGGGTGTACAGAGCGAACTGCAGAGTTTGTAAAGTGTCTACCTTTTGTTGTAGGCTTACAAGATGGAGCTGCACTGAACAACAAGAATGCTTCACTGCCTGAAGAGACTGCCAGAGTCAGATTCTGTGACAGATGGTCAAACAAATTGAACAAAAACTTCAAGGTGCAACTAACTTTGGCAGAAAAACCCTCCGATTAATTAATAATTGTGTCAAATTGTAGAACCAATGGGTGCAGAACAGGCCAGCACAAACAATCGACAGTCCCTGACCAGAACTGTCTCAGCTGGTAAAAGAAAGTTTAAGTCTTCTACTTTCCGACTTTTTTTCTTTGGATCTGCCCGTATATAAGCTGTAAATGCATTGACAGTAAGAAGTGAATATGGGGTACTCAACACAACCAACTATGATGTGTATTTAACTCTCTTTGACCTACTTTGCTTTTTCCAAACCTTTCATCGTTATGCCGGAAGAGTATTGCAGCGCATAGGCTGGAAAGCGCACACCAAAATGGATGAAAATGGACGCTTTACAGCCCAACTTTTGAGAAGTTTGTACCTGGATGCACTTCCTCTAAGCTGAGATATGAAGAAAGTACAAAAAAAGAAAAGAAAGCGGAAAGTAAAGAAAGTAAAGAAAGTAGGCTTCGAAACTCCGGTTGTTGGCTAGACCTTTCGCCAGGATTGCCCCTAGTTTCAACAGTGTTTTTGTAGCATGTTCACGAAGGAGGGGGGGGGGCGAGGGGGGAAGGAGAGGATAATAACACACAACGCTTAAAACTGGAGTGGAGAGAAAGAGAGAAAAGGATGTCATTAAAAATAACAAGAGAAAAATTGAAACAAGAAGTGTAACAGGAAACTAAGAAACATTAGCAAGATATCATAAAGAAGTTCTCAGATAATTCCTAAAACAAGGAACGGCTACGAAGTTAAAGAAAACAAGGAAAAACATAACTGCTTGAGACAGAAGGTCCCTCAACTCCAGTTGTACATGCTGAGTACTTTAATTAGACTATAGAGCAAGCAGCACGGCACCACGGATCCTCTTTTAATTCTTCTTCCTCTGTGAACACTCTACAAAAACTAATGACGACAGGACCAGTTCTTCAACTTGTTGTTGACCATGAAGGGATACGTACCCAGAGGTTCCCGCACACCCTCTTCTAGGAGAGACTTTTCCTCATCAGGATATGTCTTTGTGCGTTTCTGGCTGTGTGCTTGCTCAAGCTGGCAGTCGTACAGATTGGACTGGTGGCACACCAGAAAAGGCCCACTGTCGAAAGGAACGAGACGGCTCCATTCTTTTCCAAGAATCGCAAGCGAGCGTGATTCGACAGCCTCCCACAGCAAGACGAGTAGCCGCCAGCAAACCTATTACAGCTACTCCTTGTCCCGAAGGTCGCTTTAGTCTCAACTTTGAAAGATTCAAGGGGAAGAGGCAGACTGTATCAACCGTGGACAAAGCCAGTACTGGCCGATCTTCCTAAGCCTGCTCAGCCGCCTGTGCTGCTCAAAGGAGACCTCCAGGGCGAAAGTGAATACCATACGAGGCTTGGCCCTTGAAAATGGAAAAGCCTTAAAATTCCCGCCGCTTTCAACATCTATAAAACCTCGAGGCAGGCCGCTTGTAAACCCTCGAGTCAAAGCAGGGCCGGCGCAGTAGTCTTACAAGTAAACGTGTAAACCTCGTAAACTGATGCGTGAGCCCCGCCTCAGAGATGGATCCTGATGTGACGTCACAGCTGGGGGTCCTGAAGTCTTGGCCCAACTAACGCACTCGACCGGCCATACACGTGATCACGCACGATTCGAAAATGTGTGTGCCTGTTCCTTGCACCTGCACCCAGTCACACGCGTTCTGGATCGAAAGGAAACGCGTCACCGAACCTCTCTTTTGTGTAGCACCAGTATACTATGCTGCACCGTGCTTGCCTGATGACGTCATGGCGATTGAGGTTAGTAGAATGTACGTGGCCGGCCACAAGCCAGAGATTAAGAATGCTTTTGCTGAGGTTATCATAGGCAGTTTAGTTGTTATAATTGTTCGTCGAAGATTGATTATTGTTGTCATCGTTGAGCAAAGAAGGGGTGAGATCACCAAGTTCAATGTTTCATGACCAGAGCTTGAACTTTTAGGACTTGCAGGCAGATTTTTGCATTTAAGTCGAAATGTAAATTTTGGTCCAGTGACATTTCTCAAGGAAGTTGCAATAAAAATGGCTGCAATAGTTTTTGAGAAAGCCATTGGATACCTGACCTGGTTTGCACACAAAGGGGACATCAACAAGCAGTGAGGAAAATACTTTTTACCTTTTTTCTGTCACAAACAGATACATTGTAAAGGGTTGATGGACAACGGTTAGACCAAGCATGGACCTCTATTTCTCCAATTGACAGTAATGGAACCTCTCTACCCTTTCTCCCAATTCCACAAGCACAAGATCATGCACATGAAAACAACAACAAGAAACATAGCCTCAAGTAAATTTCCTTTTTTCTCCATTCCCGATTGGCCCAGACCGGATTCGAATTTGCGACGAAACGGCGCCTAGCCGAACTGAAATCCCGATGTCAATTGCTCAGACCATCCACCGGCTTAAAAAAGTCGGTTTCATGGCAAGCTTTGGTTTTTCCATACGACACTGTCGAACCTCGGTTCTGTGAAACACTACGATGTGGCTCGCATGTCGGAGCCTACGATCGTAATGACCTGAGCTGGAATAAACTGATGAAGACTGAGAAGGAGAGGATGAAAGACAGAGAGAGAAACCCAGGATTTCGAAGTGAAACTATCAATGAAACTGATAATTTCCGGGAAGAAATTGAACCATCCGTTGAAACAAATTTCTTTTTTCTCCATTCCCGGCTCCGACATGCGAAATGTTTCACAGACCCGACGATCGACCGTGACGTATGGAAAGACCAAAGCTCGCCATGAAACCGACATTTTAAGCCGGTGGATTGGTCTGAGCAATTGACACCGTGATTTCCGTTCGGCAAGGTGCCGTTTCGTCGCAGGTTCGAATCCGGTCTGTGCCAATCGGGAATGGAGAAAAAAAAGAAATTTGTTTGATGGAACAAGACTTGTACCTACCCAAAAGACTGGACCCAACCACAGCCACGACGAAGAAAACGACCCCCAACAAAACCAACAATTTTCACCTTCAACATACCATCCATTAACGACAAACTCAACTGCCGCGTCAAACAATTACTGACAAAATACAACCTACCGACATTACTCACCAATTAACCGGCGCGGCCTCACAATAAGGGAACTGGCAAGACCGACATCCGCCAGCCAGACCCCCTCCTGCAGCAGGGCGTGGTCGGGTTTGCCCCTGCCCGGCACCTGGCACCTGTCAGGCTGTCACCGTTCCTTTGCTGTCTATGGAGGCCGCGTGTACTATCTCCGTAGCCAAACATACTGATGCACATCGGAATGACGCAGCGCAAGCTTCACGACCGCGCCCGCGAGCACGTGGCCGCAGCACAAAACCATTCCACAATAGCCGCGTTTGGAGAGCACTAAGAACAAACACACCCGCAGACGTCTCCCTTCCTCAAGTTCAGCGTCCTCTCAGAACAGCGCGACCTCCACCTACACATTGAAGAGGCGCTTGCCATCCAAACGCGTCAGCTACCGTTGAATTGCCGTGAAGAACACCTGGGAACTGGCTTTCTCAACCGACTATGCTTTCTCCTTAAGTCAAGGCTATGCATTGGCACACTCGGTACCTCCCACACTCGTAATACTCACAATCTGTGAATGCATGTAGCAACACACCTAGAACGCACCCAGTACTCGCTCACCATAGTTACCAACGCACGCAGCACTCGCTCACCATAGTTACCAACGCACGCAGTAAACACCGACACCATGCACTTAATAGAAACTGACTCCAACGAAGTCCACATTTTTATCACCTTACTTAGCAACTGTAACACCTTGCACCCACAAGTGGATAATGCACACTTTCCCTATAAAACACGCAGTAAGTCCTGACTCAGCACCAGATGAACAGATGATGGTGTTGAGGCCGAAACATCCTCTCATTTAACACCATCCTTTTCATTCCTCACTTTGCGTCCTAAGAACTAATGTTCTTAACCTTGTTTGAATTGATATATATATATATATATACATGTACAGAAAAGTAGAGAGAGCTTGTGTGTGTGTGTGTGTGTGTGTGTGTGTGTGTGTGTGTGTGTGTGTATGTGTGTGTATGCGTGTGTGCGCGCATGGTCGCAAAAATGCAGTCAATACTTGTGTAACTATAAAGCATGCATACAACCCCATGGCATTTGGCAGCTACTGCACATAAACTATCCAAAATAACTCTTTCCAAAAGGTCAAAGAAAACTAGACTGTAGTCATGATTTTCTGCATTCCACCGCTGCAGAAAGCACAAAACATGTGTGACCATGTCATAGCCTTTAACATCAGGAAGAGGAGAAATATTAACTGCTACGTGTGGTGGATGACAATGCGAATATAGTTTGTACAAGGCACTATCCAAGAACAAAAGGGGAAGAGAAATCGGAGGAGAAACAAATTTAGCAGAATGAACTTTACCGGTGAAATGGCTCCGGGATGTTGAAAGAACATCCTCGAGCATATAGGCAAGTTCAGTTTCGCTGTGAAAGACAAGCTGCTCGATGGCACTGGGAGCAAGATCATCCTCAAAGGGATGTAGACAGTTGTAGGTGGAAAAAATTCTCCTTTATCAATTGCAATGCTCTCGTTGTAAAGCCGATTGCCTTCCCTCATACACCAAATGAACTTGTTCAAAAAGTCAGGTGATGGGCGATCCCCAGGCAGTGGCACCTGCATTGTACCCAGCAGAGCAAGCCGTGTGGCACATGCAACGACTGCAGTACATACATTGATTCCCTTGCTACATTGATTCCCTTGCGTCCCTCAATGGTCTGGCAGTACTCCAGTGGCAACTTAGCATGTAGCATGTGTGGCTCCAAACCGTTGATGCCAGGGAGCGTTACGGTGCAGTGTGCTTCTTGGATAGGTGGCGACACTTGCTTCTGCTCACATGTGACCAGTGCGTCACATTCTATGCCGAGAGGGTCTGCTTGGTCCATGGCATCATCTTCAGTCCTGGAATAGATGCCGAGGTCTACGACAGGGCAAGCAAGGGGTGACATAACCGGTGAGGGCATTGTTGAAGTTGTCTGACCTACGTTGGCACCAGAAGTAATCAGTGGTGGGAAAAAATGGTCAGATATGTAAGCACACACCACCCCGATTTGATTCAAGGAGGGGCCATCTTCAATGATTTGATTCAAGGAGGGGCCATCTTCAATGGGAACGTGTGCGACAGGATCATGAACACCTTGTGTTGCCGCATGCACCCGATAAAGACATCAGACGAATTGCGTACTTTTGACCTGCCTTGTATTTCTTTCAAAACTTTCTTTATTTTCCCTAAAACTGTTGGTATTAGGTGTGAGAACATTGTCTGCATTTAGGTGCATGTGTCAATATTAATTTAGGTGTATCATCTGTAACACCCCCCTTCAAGCCCCAATGTTTGGAAAAAAAACTCAAAAGAACTGTGTATGTGGTGATGTGTGTTGTGCTGTATGTTTTGCATGATTTACAATTCTAAAGGTATTCGATTGTGAACTGATTAGATGAACACTGTCACCACTCTCAACTTCTGCCACTCTGATCTTATTGTCTTTGCCAAGGAAAGTCTTCTTTACCCTGCTGAGTGACAACAGGGCTTTCTTCTTCTTGGCATCGACAACAATGACGAGATCTCCTTCATTCAACGTCTTTCCCCTGGCACTGTTCAAAAGCCTTAGGCTGTGTGACGCACTCATTCTGCTATCTTTTCGCCAAATGATCGTTAATAGTCTTGATGTACTGCCACCTCGCAGATGCATTCTCCAATCCGTGATCAGACGGCGTCTTGTTCAAATCATCCCAAACGTCTCCCATTAGCATCATTGGAGTTAGCGGACAATCGCTTACTTCACAGTCTCCTCCTACGTTTGTAAGCGGGCGACTGTTTATGAGACATTCAACCTCTGTAATAACGGTTTCCAGTTCCTTTAGCCACAACATGGATCTTCCGAGCACTTTCTTTAATGGTGTTTGACTGCTCTCATAAAACACTCGTAAAACCACCAAACCAAGGACTTGTCAGTGGAATGAACGTCCATCAAATGTCCAAGAGCTTGGCAGCTGCTTTAAACGTTACAGCATTATCAGAGATGATCTCACAGGGCTTTCCTCTTCTTGCTGCAAATCTTCTGAAAGCAAGTAAGAAGTCATCAACGGACATACTGGTGACCATCTCTAAGTGTATTGCTCTGGTAGCTGCACAAACAAACAAAGCCAGCCAAACCTTGCATGCTTCCGCTTGCTGCCGCGCGCACAGTGGACCGGCATAGTCTATTCCACACGTGCTGAAAGGCCGGGCATACGTTATTCTTCCCGATGGGAGAGGTGCTGTCACTTCACTGCAAGGGATTCCATCAAACCGCGTGCATACTGCACATGCCTTCTTCATCTTACGGAACAATCGCCTTCCTCCAATAATCCAGTACTTGTTCCTGAGAAAGGCAAGTAGAGCTTCAACTTGTTCATGCATTCTGCACACATGATGGTGCCTGATGAGAATGTCTAACAGAATATGCTTTCCTAGCAAAATGGGATATTTTCTGGAAAATTCTCAATCAGCCATTCTCCACCTGCCTCCAACGTGCAAGAGACCATCACTGTGAATAAGTGGAGCAAAGCGATAGATCTTTGAAGAGGCTGATATCGGTCTTTCTTTCTTGAGCTGCTGTATCTCCTTAGAAAATAAGCTTTCCTGGATTACCTTCAGCGGTAGGACTTGGGCCTTCTGCGCCAGGTCTGTCCGTGTTGCGTTCCTATATTTCCAGCTTAACATGCCAACTGTGACACCAATGAGCTTTGTTCATGTTGAGATGTGCTCCCACCATGGGTATTCCAACAAGGCTGATTGTACTGAAACGTGTAGTGGACGAATCGCTCGTAGCACTTCATCACTGACATCCCCCGAACTGGACATCGGCCATCGTGATCTGCTGGAGTCTGAAAGCCATTCTGTCCACACAGCCAGTTACTCTGTTGAAGTTGCTGTAAATTTGTGCCTCTGCTCGGTAGATCCGCTGGATTCAATGAACCAGGACAATGCCTCCATGTAATGTTCAGAGTCTGACTTGCTTCCTGAATCATTACAACTCTTGTAAGACATTCTCGCTGGGAAATTGCCAATCCTTGAAATCATCCCTCATTCCAGCACAAATAGTTTTTGATCATCGACGTTTCGCCCCAGCAACTTGAGGCTTCGTCAGGAGAAAATACAACTCAGAAACCAGCAAAGAGACCAACTTATATAGACAGGGACAGAGTGACAGGTGATGATGAGAAGGTACTTCAGGATACACAGCTAACAAGTGACACCATGTGTAAACCAGCTGCAAGTGAATTTTATTCTAGCGTCAGGTTCTTCCAGATGTAGGAGATTTCTAGTCCAGAGTCCTTGTTCATTGTGGCACCTGATGCCTCTAGTTTGGTGATAACCAGTGCTTCCTTCACTTTTTTGTCATGGTTTGCTCTTCAATGGTGAGGATCCTTGGCTCCCATAAGATTCTGTGACCTTCTGTTACCACCTGCAGGGCCACTGCTGATTTCTCCGGTTATCCGTTCTTCGTGTTCGCTTGATGTTCTTTAACCCATGTCTTTGCCGTATGACCGGTCTCTCCAACATACACCTTCTTACAGTCCAGGCATCCAACTACCCCTGGTTACTCCATCTTTGGTGTTGCACACCCACACACTGGGCGATACTTGCAGTTCAACTCTTATCATCCAGATAGCGCGAAGAGATCTGTTGTTCGAGCCTTGTTCAGGAGAGCCAACTATATCACGGCCAAGAACGGCGGATCAAGCGAACACGAAGAACGGGATCAAGCGAACACGAAGAACGGATATCCGGAGAAATCAGCAGCGGCCCTGCATGTGGTAACAGAAGGTCACAGAATCTTATGGGAGCCAAGGATCATCACCATTGAAGAGCAAACCATGACAAGAAAAGTGAAGGAAGCACTGGTTATCGCCAAACTAGAGGCATCAGGTGCCACAATGAACAAGGACTCTGGACTAGAAATCTCCCACATCTGGAAGAACCTGACACTAGAATAAAATTCACTTGCAGCTGGTTTACACATGGTGTCACTTGTTAGCTGTCTATCTTATCATCGCCTGTCACTCTGTCCCTGTCTATATAAGTTGGTCTCTTTGCTGGTTTCTGAGTTGTATTTTCTCCTGATGAAGCCTCGAATTGCTGGGGCGAAACGTTGATGATCAAAAACTATTTGTGCTGGAGTGAGGGATGATTTCAAGCATTGAAACTCTGTTTGCCACCCATGCTTCCCAGTAGTGTGGCGGCTTCTGCAACCAATGCCACACGACTTTGCTGTCTGTCCATGCATGAACTTCTTGGATCAATATCCTTAGTTGTTCGCAGACCAAGGCCAGACACTTGCAACCCAAATATGCTGCTTGTATCTCCAATCTGGCTAGTGTGATGGTTTTCAACGGTGCCACCTTCGCTTTTGAATAGATGAGCTTTCTGGCTGAACCATTGAAGGGGGCCAGGTAAATGCAGCAACCATAAGCCGACTCCGAAGCGTCAGTAAAGAGGTGCAAAGCGTAGGTTTCACCTTCCGTAGCTCCAAACCACCTCTCTACTTTGTATGATGAAATCAATTGAAGATCCTTAGAGGAGCATCCCACTCCTTGTCTTCCTTCCAACTCGACTGGAAAATGATCTTTCCTGTTACAGTCAGGGGAGAAACCATACCCAGAGGGTCAAAAATAGATGCCACGAAGCTCAACAACTGACGGCGTGACCACTCTCGTGGCTTTTCAAAGATGTTGTCAGGCAGGACGACAAACAAGGAGTCCGATGGAAGCGCCCATCCGACACCAAGTACCTTATCCCCATCTCCCTCACAGCATGAGATACTCGGTTCCCATGCCATTTTCGCAAGTCCATGTTTGCCCTGGACAACACGTCGCGACTCGTCTCTGGAAAAGTGGTTTGCTCAAAGTTGTCTTGCCGATGTTAAACTGCATGGTCACACAGTCGACGTAGAAGGACCGCTTCAACTTGAAAGCTGAATAACATGACGCACTTCTTCAGTGTTTGCAACTTGCAGTTCCTGCTGAAAATGTTGTTTCAAGGTTCCATTCAAAACGAAAGGAGAACAGCTTGCTCCAAATGGGAGCTTTCTCAAACGCCATACGGTCATCTGACCTTCGTTATTAGGCCAAAGAAAACGCAAGAATGGTCGGTCTTCTGCCTTCATTGAAATCATCATGAAATCTTTTATAATGTCTGCTTGCACAGCATGTTCAAACTTGCGAAACCACAGAAGTAAGCCTGGTAGATCAGGTAGCAACGATGGACCTGGCTCCAGCACTGAATCGTTTCATGACTTCCTTCCTTTGAGCGCAGCTGACGCGTGAAAAACAACGCGTAACTTTGTAGTCTTCGCACCTTCTCTTAGAACAGCATGATGGGGAAGGTAATACAATCATCTGTAACAGGTGGGCCCTAAATGGGGTATTGCCATGATATGCGGCGATCGCAGCGTGACGCTGTTGAAAAATTGACTGCCACTAACTTGCTGGCTTGCACTTTTTTGGGAGCATCATGTCGCATGTATGTCATGGCATATAAATTGCCACATCCAGGGCTCAGCGGCATTATTATGCAATCGGTCTGTTGTGGAGGATCTCACTTCCTAAGGACGACTGAACATTCTGAAAAAATCCCAATCTGGTCAAAACGTCTGACATGATCATTTTCAGCTTCTTCATAAGGACATGCTATAAGAGGGCAACACGTCCCAGCAAGCAGGATCCAAAGCAACGGTACAATTCTTGCCACCGGCACTTGTCAGCCTGGAAAAAAAGAACCTCATACCCAGATGCTTTTCCATGCTCCAAAATGTGACGGTCACACAAATGAAGAGCCTGGGAGACGTTGCATTGCTCCTGGGCAAGCTTTGCATGAGCTTTTGCGGGGAATTTCCCGTCTTCACTTGTGTATCTATGAATGCCAACATTGCAAAGTTCACTTGCAATTCAGTGTCATTTTGTCATTTTTCAGTTTTCGTTTTCTCTTTGCCTGCACTGTTTTTTGCACTGTTTTTTTTTTTTTGCACCGTTTAATCGCAGGCTCCGTAGCTACCACTCGATCAGTATCTCCTTTCGTCTTCGGTCTTTTCCTGTGACTTTCGGTGCACAGGCTTGCAGACATGGCAGCGCAGCCACCATGCACAGATTCTAGCCTACCCACGTAGGCCTCCTTTCGCTTTCAGGATGTAACCTCTCCTTCGCCACAGCTCTCTCTAAAGCTTTCACGCATCAGACACAGGTTTCGCAAGCTGACTTACAAGGACATGTAGGATGAGCCCTGCATGGGCCCAAAAGCATGTGAAATGCTGAGTTAACGTTAAATCAAAAATTTTCTGCATAGATGCGAGGAAGAATGAACGCTTTTTGTCCTACGTCTTTCTTTTTCTTATTGTTCAAAAGCTCTAGGATGAGACGGGATGAATGACTAAAGAAAAGGACATATATTGCACAAATAACTACTTCTGACACCGAAACTGGTACGAACCGTGTAAGCATTTGCCCTTGCCATGATTGTGAACTTTGACCAGGGAGCAGTGTATATATACACTACCCAATACTTTGACTGACTGACGGCCGCTAAGAGAAAAAGAAAAACAGGACGCTGTGAGGTGGCATGGCAAGCAGTCAACGCTGGTCATGATCTGATGAACCGATAAGCTGTAACCATGGTGACAATTCAAGTCCAAATCAAGCAAAAAAAAATTTGTTGGCCAAGGATTAAGTACGCATGCTCAGCAGCGGCAAGCTCTTGCGGGTGCTGAGGATGCACTTTGTCCCCTACACCAGGCCCTAGTTTCGGTGAGCCATCCTGTATAACCAGACTAGGTTCTGGTTTGAGATTACCTGGGGTGGGTGCTGTACATAATCTATTAGCACAGCAGGTGCACTTGCTGTATCTCCGTGCTCATGTGTGCATCCAAACCTTATTCATGCCGTGTTGGGGCAAAGCACCAAAATTAGGAAAAATGAAACAGAACTAGAAAATTGTATCAAATCACAAATCTCCTGTCAACTGAGAGAGAGAAAGAATGAAAGGGGAAAAAATCGATGGGCGAACCGGGAATCATACCTGGGCGGATGGAAGTCTGGTTCAGCGAACTACCAACTGAGCTATCTTCCTGATCCTCTCAACACACACTCTCTCTTTGTCACACACACGTGAACTCTCCAGCTGCTGCAGTCCCTACAGAGTAGCAGCCTGTGCTAGCTACTCTATTGCTGCCTGGAGAGGTTTTGGAGGTTAGCCAACTCTAGCGAAGCTACACCAAAATCACCCAAGTGTGAGCTTGTGCTTTCATGCAGGGAGACAATAATCATAATCACAAATCTCTTGCGAATGTGTGTGAGAGAGAGAGAAAGAACGAAATAGAAGGAACACGATCGGTGAACTGCATGGGAATCGAAGCCGGGTAGTTGTAGAAGGCCGGTCCACGGCAATGCTCTGAGCGACTGACTCACCCAATCCGCTGAACACCGCGGTCACCTGAGTAGCTGTGGGTGAGGGCTGCCACTTTGTGCGGGTCACACCAGCCGGAGAGGCATGTGAAAGAGAGAACAGATGTTAAACTCAGTGTTCAGCGGATCGGGCAGATGGTAGAGCATTGGACCGCACTTCCCTCTACCCGAGTTCGATTCCCAGTTGCCCATCCTTTTGTTCTTTTGCTCTCACGGTCGTGGGAGATCTGTGACTTGATATGATTATTGTCTTTCCACACATGAGAGCGTAAGCTCACCATTCGTTGAGAACTGGAAACAAACGCCTGAGGCAAGTGAAACTCTCTCAAAATCATCTGCAAGCCCAGTGTTTTATCCCAAAGACTGGCATCAACACAGATATGGCAGTAAAAAGTTAAGCTGGGCATTTCGTTGTGAACACTCTGATCAGTAGCTTTCTGGTCTGATAATGTTTGAAAATAAAAGTAAGTCCAATGTCTTAAAAAAGGAAGAAAAGAAAAAATTGACTCATGTCTTATCAACCCATTGAAACTTCACATTTGCATGCATGGCTGGCTAATTGGACTTGATGAGCTTAATTTTCGGCTTTTGTCACGCGTGGCCTTCTGTCTTCGAATATGCATGCAGGAGCCTGCATGGCCTACATCTCCAGCCATTCAAAATTCTTTTAAGGACTTCTTCATGATGACATTGAACCTGACTTTCTTCTGAATTGCAAGTCCCTGTTCCTGTCAGGGAAAAACTGAAACCTGCTCACTCCATATTCTAATGCATAATCTGCTCTGTTACTTATTCCCAGATGTTGCATGAGCCCAGTGTGGGTCTCAAGCTCACAACCGACCAGACACAGGAGCTCTGGCAGTTGTTCACAGAGTCCTCGCTCGCAAGCCTTGGCTTTCAAGAGTTTGTGCCCTTCGCTCGTCTTCTCATCCTCATGATTTACAACAATCGCTTCCCAGCAGAGGTGAGATGAAGTATAGCTGTCAGCTCGGAGTGGTCACTAAAAGCATTCTCACCTATCTAACACTCTCTACAAGCTTACTTCACAGTAATGTGAATGAGTCTAGACTCATGCAGCTTACTTGACAATGATAATTATATGTATGAGTCTATACTTCATGCAGATATTTAGTAATCTAGGAGGTGGACCATGGCTTGATATTTGAGCCGTTAAACGTGTCCAAATATTTACAGATATTTCACTGCTTTTGGAAAATTTGACGGCAAGGCGTCGGTCAGAATTACATTGACGTTTTTGATTCTCCCACACTGTGCAGGAGGAATGGATTGAGCTGTCATGCTCAACCAACCCACGCTTCTGGTACAGCAAGGTCAGTGGTCACACCATTCTCCTGCCACCTGACTTGCTATGGGAGAGCTCAACAGCACAGACGGCTGGACTTGATGACATGGTCACTGCACACGCCAGCTTTTCTCCGCCTCCACAGCAGGTAGAAAAGCTTCACATATCAATACTGAGAGGACAACATTAAATGTTTTTGTTTTCTCATGGGCGATGATCAACCTCGGCAGATGTTTGGCGGAAAGGCTCCTTTCCTGTTCTGCTTCCCTACACCCTCCTCTTCATCTACCTTCCTCCGTTTTCTTTCGCACAGGCGACTCCAATCATTCCAGCTCCACCGGCACCGACTCGCCTTGGACTTTCACCTGCCCCGTTACCGGCCATCACGGAAGAAAGCAGCTTGTCAAGTCCCCGTATGTCTAACACACAATTACACCCTCAAATGTGTGCGTATCGTGAAACACACGCGCACATGTACTGAAAAAACGATTTAAACTCACGCAAGGAGTGCACCAAAAACAAATGAGTACAGCCCCTGTATGCTGGTCATAACCAGACTGCAAACATATGAATGCACGCATTGCCATAAAAGCAACCAAACCCATCGTCCTAATTTTCATAGGCATCTGGTCAGACTGGTACCAGAACTAAAACTTTCATGTGGACAGTGACACAAGACATAAACAAACCATGCCAGACTGAATAACGAGGCTCTGAATTGATGGCTTAAGCTGGTGTTCTCACTCAAGCTTGACTTGAAGACACTTCATCAAAGTTGGAGGGAAGACTTTTTGCAATCCACATGCATTTTCGAGTCAAATATTGAGTTTTTACAGACACAATACGTGGACAACAATGAAAATACAAGATTGAGACATTTTGGCGTCTACACCGTCTTTAGTCAAAAACAACCAAGTCAATACCTATACAAAAAAGAGAAAACTGCACAAACACAGACAGAAATGTTGTGAGGGTCAGCATTTTCGCCAAGCAGCTGGACCTGTCTTTTTGATAACACACACACACACACACACACACACACACGCGCGCACACTTCCCTACCTTCTCTGTCAATTCATCTTCTCACCTTGAATCCCCACCCCCCCCCCCCTCCACCCTTTTCTGTGCTGTCCAGGAGGAGAAAGTGCAGGCATATCTCCGATGTAAAAGCCAAAATCTCAACATCTTCACCTCAACATATCCCACGAACAGACGAAGATCACCAGACCTTTAATAGCAGTTCTCGATGTTATTTCTTCAGCCAATATGTCTTTGATCATACATGTATGTACAGATTAGTCCACGAGGTGGATCCGCTTTTACATTCTGTGTCACTTCAACTGTACTGTCGTGGAGGAAGAGGAATGTAGTCACGCTAAATTCTTAGAACTGGAGTCCCAGATGAAATTTTTTCCGATTGTGTGATGGGTGTGTTCTTAAGATACCGAGATGCCCACCGATGGTCCACGTGATCTTATCACACCTTCTAAGGCAATAGGTTATCAGGAATTTTCACCTTTTTGATAGCAAATAACTTTTGTATCTTGAAATGTTTGGCTCTTCGGATTCTCATTTTCGTGTGGCACAAACAAGCTCTTGTCTCATCCAACAAGCTTCAGGGCAATCAAATAATTTCTGCTTCTTTCTTCGTACTATCCAACGCTTAGCCAAGGAAACCAACAACATCCACTGACGCTCCCATTCCACCACTGCCGCCTTGGGAAGATGCTTCGTCCAAAGCTGCTTGTAATGACGTCAGCAAGCTCTGACCAATGCTTTTAGATTTCTGGAAACAAAATAGAAAAAAAAAAAAAGCAGAGACAAACTCTAAAAGATCATCACATCTCACTTGTTCTCTGCCTCTACGCTCTTCTTCCTGCCTCGTATTTTCTTCTGACCTATGCTCAAACAACATTGAAGGAACATCTCCCAGACTCTACACACCTCCAGCATGTCAAATGCCATCTGTGGCTCCAGTCCCCCAGGGCCGGATTTTCGCGAGAAGCGAACACATCCTTTACCATCCACAGCCACCATGAGCCGAGCATCACAGCAAGACTCCTCCTCCAGTGTCGTGTCAACAACATAACAACCGCCAATCTGAAGATCGAGAAAGACAAGACAGAAACACAGTCTGAGCCCGAGGAAACAAGGAAACAAAACACAGAAAAGAAAAGTGAGATGAGAAAGAATGCTAACACATGATGTGCCAGGAAGCATTTTCCAGCAATCATAGAGGTTAAAATGTGTGCACTGCTATGATGAAATACTATGATGTCATACTATGCAGTTAAACAAATATATCAATACTGAGCTGACATTCAGAACATTGGAGGAAAGACTGCAACAGCAGCGACATAGCTGAGCAAAGAAGAATGAATGGATGAAATGCGCTGATAAGCTACCCACCTTGTTGAGAGTGACAAGGACGGGCAGCTGTGACAAGTTAAGCCTCTCACAATCATACGGGTCGTCCGAAATCTCCAGTTCCATGGGCTCACCATCACCACCGGTCACAGTGACAGTCGGTATTCTGCACAGAAGAGAGGTGCAGACAACCCAGGGAAACACACTCAATGCAGTGGGACGAGAAATTCGCAATGGGGAAAGCAAAATAAACCAATTTTTCTGGCACAGCCAGAACACTTGAAGCTCTTTGCATGCATTCAGCATTTTACATCACCAAACGCAATGGACGATGACAAACACGGCAGAGAGCAAGCATTGCAGGCCACACCTACCTTGTATTGTGCAAGGCAGCATACACTGCTGCACACACTGCGTCATAAATATTCCCACCGCACTCAAGCACCTGAAGGAAAAGGACGAGTATAAACATTAACAAATGACAATTCTAATACTACGAAGAAATTAATACAACCTCGACAGAGGCATTGCCATCAACAGAGGATGGGCATTGGAAATTTTTAGCAAAAAAAAGTTCCCGCCCGGCCAGCCAGTAGAATGTAAAGATGACTATTCACAATCAATGCACGCATGCTGACTTGCACGTTCTGCTCACCACTGCGTCGACATGCAGCACCCAGACCTGCTGCTCTGCCAAGATGCAAAGGCTGTTGAGGTCAAGACCACGACTAATCGCGTGCTCCGTCACAACAGCGATATCACTGGCCAGGTCCTCTCCACCACGGCCCTCAAAGAGTGGAGTGGCGTTGGCTGAGCTGTGACAAAGCACAGCCGATAAATGAGAACGTGGTGAAAAGTACAAGACCACGAACTTCGCACGGAGTTTTTTGTAGCCTTTCATCGAAAATACACACCAGATTCGCAGACAAAAAATGTATATATATACATCACAGCAAACGAGATGGCATTCAATTATTTGACGTGATACGACTTCTTCGAGGCTATTCCTGTCGCTTGATGCTCTCTTGGGGCACTTACCAATCAACAAACACCTCCACTCGGCCTTTGTTCGGTGAGTGAGGTGAGGGGGCGGCAGTCTCTGCCTTCACACCCACTAGAATATCCGTGTGACCCTGAAATGCGCATACACACACCAAACATAAAATGTCAATACAAAAGCAGCCACCTGGGGAATTCCATTTTTGGCAGTAAATTCATTAGACTATGATAACTGGCATACACAAAACTTAGCGATTGTGGTGTAAACAATAGTGAACAAAGAGATACAGCGATCAAGGATTCCGTTCAAAAGTAAATCTGGCTGTCGATCCATTTGACCATGGAAGATATCTATAAATCTTTTGGAATTGTGACAGACATGGCTGTGAACTCACCCCATGAAGTTCAGTGCAACACACACACACACACACACACACACACACACACACACACACACACACAGATATCAGTTTCAAAAAGATGGAACAGTCAGCACCGGAGCAGGACGGTTTCTACCACTTCTTTACGACCGGAAACAGTCGTGGGTGGAAGAGGTAGGTTCTTTCAAGCGCACAGTGTTTACACTAGCTGGGCTAGGCTGTTAGAAGCTTTACGCGCAAGGTCCAGCTTGTGCTCAGAATGGGAGCGTTGGATATGCACAAATATTTTTCTAGCGAACGTACTCCAAATCCCGCACGCAAGTCAGATGTTTTGTACCTAAGAGAAAAAAAAGCCACCTGATGAAGGTTTTGATAAAACTTAAGTGTGTTGTTCTGAATCTAATAGGTTGGATCAAATTTATCAAAACTTCGAGGGGGCGGGAGCATGACCATCCTGGGTCCTTGAGCAGGTTCGGCTTTGCCCGCACACGTTGAAATCGAAGATGGCGTGTACCTGTAACCATGGTAACTGCTGTACGCAAGTTCACCCTGCCCTAGCTAGCTACATGTAGAAACACCCTTGGATCATATGGGACCTCGGTTGGGCAGAAACGAGCGGTAAGAGAGGAACAAAAAGGAAGACATGTTTCCCCATTTCACGCTCACAAGTACCATGAACGCCGAGGAAAGGCCAGCAAAGGCGAGAGGAAAAAAACATCAGGAATTTATCCATGCATGATAAATTGCTACATGTTAACTGAAGCGCCAGCGCGGCGGGACGGCCGCTACGACACAAGCGCTGACCGGCCCCTGTTATAAGAAGAGTGGCCGGACGGCTCAAATAATATGTTATAAAAGAGAAATACGGGTTTTTCACGGCTTCGAAGACCCCTGTTATGTTTCGTAACTGTCAAGGACCGAGCGGGCCGACCCGAAGCGCAGCTGCCATATTTCGCCTACGCGCACAACGCCAGCAACGGCAACGGAACGGTCCACGTCGCTACAGCGCCCGTCATGCACGTAGGCAAAGGGGTAGTGAGACTAGTGACGTTGACGTCGCCTAGCCTTCGTCGTTGCAACTGGCGCGGGAATCGGGGAACAAAAGTCGGGATACCTCGCTTTACCATGTTTTTACCCAACTCGGCAAAGTACTAGTGCTGCATTGCATTCCCCATGTCACGTCACTACGCGATCTCGCCAGTTGCAGTTGTGGGTTGGCTGAACACAGGGAGTATGTGTGGAAAACGGACGTATACATGGTATAGGAGGGCGGAGAAATCGAAGGGCGGAGTATGAATCCGGACATCGGGACTCTGGCTATGAGCCATGATCAGAAAGCAACCAGGATAACCACAAATGGGGAGGAAGGGGATTACCATCATGACCATCATGATAGCTCAAAATAACAAAAAGACGATGTTACCATGTACCAGTCGCGCAGGCGAAGCGCGGGCTTTGCTGGTCTTCCCGGCAGCACCGACGACAGATATCACAGGTCACTCTTGGTCACTCACCACTCGTCAGTTGTCCACGAGTCGTTTCGGAAATTAGGCCCAGGAGACGGGCAGGAGGATGGCGGGCCCGGCCCATTATCGAAATCACAGCCATCTGCGCATGTTCAACGTGGTCTTGCTCGGCGAGCAAGGCGTAGGGAAGACGAGTATCTACAAGCGGCTAGAAAGCAACACTTTTATCGAAGGCACGATATCGACGCTCGCCATCGACAACTTCGATCGGACTCAGACGCTGGCCAGCGGCGAAGTGGTCACCGTGCGACTATGGGACACGGCGGGAGTGGAGAAGTACCGCAGTGTGACCAACTCTTACTACAAGAAGGCCGACGCCATGGTGTTCGTCTTCAGTCTCGACAACCACCAGTCGCTGAGACGGTTACAATGGTGCATCGACGAGGCGTGCGGTAATGCGTGTAAAGACGCCCTGCACGTGTTCGTCTGCAACAAGGTAGACCTGCAAGCCGAAGACCACGACATGACACAGGCGGACATCGACGCGTTCTTCCAGGAGCAGAGAGACCGTGTCGCGTATAGGGACCGCGAGCTTGTGCCATATCGAACCTCAGCTAAGACCGGTGCCGGCGTAAACGAAGCCATAGCTGACGTAATCGAGCAAGTGTGCGCCGCCAAGGGGAGCAGACCGCCGTCACTGCAAAGCGAGGGAGAAACTTCCCTCCAACTTCATTCAAAGTCGTCGCGTCCAACGTCAAAATGGACATGTCCATGCTAATCGAACCAACAGCTTTACAGTGAGCCATGACTCAGTGAGCCCACCACTTTGTTGAACGAGGCCTTGTTTCTCTCTCCTGTCAAAACCAATCTTTTAGAAAATTTGGAAATTATATTCTCCACCAAAACGGCACCTACTGTACATATCTATGAGAAGTTGAGTACTATCAGCGTGGAAAACTTCAGCAAGTTGTGGCTTCAGCATTTAAAGAAAACAGCGATTGTGATTCTCTTGCACACAATTTGATCAATTGGCTGGCAGCAACTGATCTCTGTGAATTATGCACTCAACTGATTGTTCATTATTCAGGAGAAAGCTCCTGAATCATGTCCACCCAGTCTGGATCCCTCAAATCCTATCTTTGATTGTTCATTGTTTACTAAGACTTGGGTGATCCCAGATTATTTCTGCCGTCGGTCAGTCAGTGATTTAGTCGATGACAATGGTGCTGTGTGTGTGTGTGTGTGTGTGTGTGTGTGTGTGTGTGTGTGTGTGTGTGTGTGTGCGTGTGTGTGTCATAATG
>JAOWAR010087654.1:0-12435 GCA_028571005.1 Clathrina lutea | reverse complement strand
TCAAGTTCCCTTGACTGGGTCAGATCATACCTGTCTGGGAGAACAATAGTCACCTGTATCGACCATCAGCTCTCTTCTCCTCTACCAACCACATCTGGAGTTCCCCAAGGCTCTGTTCTTCGCCCTCTCTTGTTTATTATTTACTTCTCATCTCTCCCCTCAGCATCTCGATCAAGTTCTATAGCTATGTTTGCTGATGACTCACTTTTATGCAACCTGGAATGCACGCACAACACCCGTCTCGCAACCGGCTCCAGCCCATGCTATTTGCTGCAAGAAGATGCCAACCTCATCAGTTCATAGGCTGCCCGATGGAAGACAAGATTTAATGGCGCTAAGTCAGCCAGTATGATTATTCACCGCTGAATGAACCCTCCCAGTAACTCACCTGCCACGGCCACCATGTCTCCTAGCGGTGAACAAGTTCCATTGACCCCATCCCCCGCCACCTCGGTGTCACTCTGTCCTCTACCCTGCATTGGTCCTGCCATGTTAGTCATATTATTCGATCTGTTGCCTGGAAAGTTTCTCTCCTCAAGCGTCTTGCCTTTTCCTGTAATCTCCCCTTTTCTACTTTTTCCTTATTGTATAAATCCCTACTTCGGCCCTGCTGTGAATATGCTAGCTGTGTCTGGGACAGTTGCTCCACTGATGACTCTTACTCTCTCGAACGCATTCAACTATCTTTTGCTCGCTCTATTCTTTCCGCTGAACTTGGTTCTTCAACTGTCTCTAACTTCTCTTAGTCTCATATTCTCTCAACGCTCTCCTGGCGCCGACGTCGGCAAAAGTTGATCTACTTCTGGTCGCTGAAGATTGGTACTTGGTCCTCCGCAACTTTCTCACAAGCTTCCATCTTCTGCTTCTGCTCGCTGCTCCTACAGTCTTCGCTCCTCTCATTCTTCCCAAGTGCCACGCTGTTCTTCTTCTGCTCATCTTTCGTCTTTTCTGGCTTCATCTTGCATCCTCTGGAATTCTTTACCTGTCTCTGTTACCTCAGTTAAGTTCCCTCTGTCTTTTAAATGTGCTTTAGACAAGTTTTTCTTCAATGACATGTTCACCTTTGGTCTTCCTAAAGAACATTTTACTTAACCATTTTCCTCGTTAACCCATTTCCCTTTTTTCCCCTTTTCATTCTCTCAGTGTCTCTAGATATCTCTCTCTCTCTCTCCCTCTCCTTCTCCTAAGGAAAGCCTTTGATTAGCTGGTATGCCATTGGTTCATCGTTGTATAATATATATTAGTATTATTGCTGTGTAGTACTTAAACTGTGCAGGGTTACATTCCAGTCGGGCCGCACCAAAGTGTTCCATGTTGTTTGCCGCTGTTACATCTTTCTCGAGCTGCAAGACCTTCACCTTTAGACGACAGCTCTCAATGTCAAGAGAGCAGCACTTCTCGCAGCATCCAACTTCCAGAAGAGTTCTGTCTCACTTCAGCTGTTTCAATATCTGAAGCCTCCACAGGTTTATTGTGATCCAAAGGAAGAATATCGGTGCCGCTTGTGTCTGCAGCTGTAGTCTTATCAACCTCAGACAGGCCTTGAGACGAATCTTGAAGGAGTGCGAGGGCTTTAGTAACCTTCACATCCCGTGCCGTGGGCGATTCCGATTGCATGCTACCAGACTTCGTCTTCCTCTTCTTCGGGGGAGGCACGACATCATCTGGAGAGCATGCTCGGCGCTTAGGTGCCTTCCGCGCTAGGGGATAGTTTTGGTGGATGAACTTCATTTGGAGAGGCTGATCTGTTATCTTCTTTCCCTCTCAAAATGCTCACTGCATAAGCGAATCGAAGAAGTAACGTCCCCACCCGAAGATCCGCTCAGTTAATCTGAGCAAGCCACGTTCGACGGGCTTCCGGATCATGAGGAATGCGGTAGAAGTGCTAGGATTTATCGAGAGGATTTCTTCGGTTGTTACAGCTAGGAGCACAACATTGATCATGCGAGGGCATTGCCTGTGTTGAACTAAACTGGCGCAAAAAGAAGCCCGCAACCAAAAAGCACGGCGAAAGCCGACACATCAGTTGCCCCCATTCAAATTTCCGCGCGAAATTGTGCCAAGCGATTGCGTAATACAGCACTTCCTAGTTTCTACGGAATCTGCAATTCTGCAAGTGCAGCGACCACTTTGACCGAGCGCGGCAGGTGTCTTGAGGAAATTTACTGGCCTGAGCGCGAGCTCGAGCGGCGTCTCGCGCAAATTTACTGTCACATGGCCATGGGAGCGAAATCTAAACCCAAGAGGAAGTTCCCGCAGCTTAGTTCCTGGCCGAAACTGTCTTTGTCGAGATGATAAAAAATGCAATTAATCTGGTGTTGAAGACGAATCCCCACAATGCAGAAAGCCGCGAAGATTCACCTGCCCTTGTCGATGGGTGCACCGCCGAGCACACAAGGCTAACGGTGCACGAACAGGAGGCCGATGGACCCTGGCAAGACACGTGTCCTTGCTGTGTGACTGGTTGCCTAGACAGCTTCAGGCAGGCAGTCAGGTTGAGGAAACACCTTGAGCACGACCATGAAGGCATTGGTAAGTTTCGTAGATATTTTCCCTTCCTTGTCTTTCCTTCTTTCTTTCTTACTTTCTTTCTTTCTTCTTTCCTTCCTTCCTTTCGCCCTTCCTTCCTTCAAGCGCCAATTAAGAACCACTTCTTTTCACTCAAGGGCTTCCAGCAATGGAAGGAGGACTTCGAATCCAGGCATTTACCTCAGTATGTTATGACAAGCCAAGGCAAATGTTAGCATACGGCAGGTAAACATGGCTGTCTTGTCGACAGAGAGAGATTATTCACTGAAAAAGCCTCTAATTGTGGAGACTACGTGAGGGAAAAACAATGCTATTAAACCAAGAAACTCCAAGACTATCCATAAAAGCTTGGGGGAAGAATGCTTCCCTTTTCATCAGAAGCATGCACAGGGAAAACCTAGATCACTGAAACAATATACGTACTACAACCGAGATTGGTTTCCTATTTCTCATTTTAAATATTCATGAGAAGATCATTGTAGATTTTGTTTCATCCAAAAATGTTCCCATTGCAAGCTTTCTTTTAGTGTAAAATTTCTTTCTGCAAACATTATATTGAAGGTGACTCAAGTGGTATATCGGAGGTTCTGAGATACTTGATCGTACTAAGAAAAAGAAAAAAGTTACAAAATAACATCCAAGAAGGATGTAAGATTGTGTGGTTCTGCTGATGAGTGGGACATTTCCAAAGTTACGTACGATCGTGGATTATATTGTAATGAGGATTGTTATGATAGTGGCGATGTCGCCTTTAATGTCTCATTTAATGCTGTTCGAAGACGATTTTCCTGACTGTCTTTTTGTTCATGTTGATAGGTCACCCACTCAGTATCATGACCCAAGTTTCGCATGAACCGTGGAGATTATTTCAGTGGCAGTCAGGCCCAAACTAAAGCCGCCCAGCTCTTCCACAGGCTCCAATAAACTGGAAAACAGGCAAGGTACGAGAAATTTATTCCTCTTTTGTCCAACGTTATCAAATGGCTTTCTTGTCAGACTAATAATCAGGATGTTACTGCAACAGTATTGAAGATGACACTTCAAGATGGATAGTCTGAAAAGATTTTGAGATCTGTGTCTTGGTGCACTGCTATGGTCTGAGTTAATGTTTGTCGGGGCGTAATTCTTAAGTGTCTAATATCAACACAAAAAAGATATTGATGGGCTCCTTCTTTTCTTACAATGCTGATATTCAGTATTTCTACCGTCCTCCTTCTCATAGCTGGATACACCTGATGAGCATTTATGCTCATGGTTGTTCATGATGTGTATCGGCGGACTTTAGCCAAAATGGTGCCGTGTCTCAAGTATCACAGCAACGGCGGATGTAATTTTCCTGGGTAGGAGAGAGGTGAAGAGGGCGTGGTAGTTGAGTTCTTGAGTATACCTTGGTATTACCTTTACCTCGACCCTGTTTGAATGGAAAAGCCCCTGAAAAGTGTATGGCTCTTGCACTCGCATGGTGCTCGACCATGACTGCGCCGGTAAGACAAGGGGGAAGGCTTTGATGATTCACCTTTGGGCGATGTTGTCGTCAAACGCTCCGCCTTGTGGCAAACACTCAAAGCATTGCGCACGTTCCGTTCACACACATAGCGCTTGTGCGGAAGTTTTTTATTAGTCGACTAAACTCTTTTTTTTAAAATACAGAGTAAGAGCTTTCCAAAGAGGGGTCGCTCGACGAAACTCGTTCATGGGGAGCAAAATTCGTTGCTGGCCACTTTTATGGACTCGCACGCTGTGTCTCTGCTGCGGGTGTGTCGAGCAGGCGATGTCTCCTTCTCAACATTGTCGAGATCGCGTTTCCCGGCACAGAGCTTTACGGCCGAACTTGTGGGACCCTGCAGAACAGACATTTTAAAAGCAGAAGCTAATGTTAATTCGCCAAGCATTTGCTACAAGTGGCGGCATGTCGCAAGACGGTACAGTTTTTGCAACGGCGGAGAGCCGGCTTCCCGCGGTTTCTTACACGAGCGGCGCGGTTGCGGTGAACTGATCCGTCAATGGGAGCCGTACCGACCATCAGACTTCCAGTACTGCCAGGGTCACACTGAACATGGACTCGTTGGCCGCCTGAAGAAGCCGGAAAAAAGGCGTTGCGTCCGGAGCTGCGGCACGTCAGTCCCGATCACATCAGCCTCTCAGCGAAGCACGGCCGTCGACCATCCGGTGGGTTAAACTGATCAACCTTGGTCAGCGCGGCCCATGAAAATCCACCAGCTCAGTAGCGCTGTCGCCAGTTTGGCCTGATCTTGGCAGGTCACTTGCAAGGAAGTCCGGACCCACTTTGCCTATCGACGCGCAAGGTAAAGAGGATTGGGCATGATGAAGCAGCAATCTTGTACATCGAAGCTGCCCAAGAAGAAGCACCGACTGGAGGACGCCCGAGCCCAGACGGTGATGTGTATATAAAAAAAAAAAACTCTGGCAGCAAACACTGAGAAGCTACTTTTCCATGTCAATTGCAAGAATAGAAAAACTTGCATGAAATTCACTTCGAACTTCTCGCCATAATCCCCTTGCCTGCTCACACAAGATTGGGCATATAATTTTCAGTGAAGGCTGTACAAAAACATTCAATTTTCCCCAGAATTTTTTCTGCAACAGCCAACGTTGTACGTACTGCATGGTGGACTACCCAGCGTCCAACTTGGACACCAAGAGACAGTAGCCGGTGACATACAACTTCAGTAGTCCGACATCCAGAAAGTGAAAAGGCAAATGTCCGAAAGCAATCCGAATAATTACAGTTTCAGTAAATTTTAGTAACAATTCAACACTGGTTTAACACTTGAAATGAATTTAGAATCAAAAGGTCTTTCACGCACTTGAAGTCAACTTCCAGAGAGTCAGGCAAAATTTTGCAAGAATTTTCTCAGCACAAGCTAAGTGTTAGATTCTTCAGAACAAACGGGCGTGTGTGCACGCGTATGCGCACCCATATGTGTGATAGAGATAATAAAAAGACAGAATAAGAAGAAGAAGAAGAAGAAGAAGAAGAAGAAGGAGAAAAGAAGAAAAAAATGCATGGGAAATCCTCAACTGTCAATGAAATAGGCACAATAACAATGAAGTCTCTATCAGCGCCCGCAAATGTCAGCGAGAGAGGTAACGAACGAAAGAAAAAAATCGACGGGTGAACCAGGAATCAGTGATTTATGTTCAGTCGAGCTACACGCTACATCCTGTTAGAAAGACGACGAAGTTGTGTCTCATCTAAAGCAGCTGGATGCCTCTAAAGTGAAAAACAGGCCATGCGAGGAAGCATGAAGGTCGCTATCCTAGACAACAGCATCCAGCGACAGGCTTAGCACTGGGGAGAATTCGTGGAAAACCACGTCCACAAAGCCCTGAAGACTTCAATCATCGGTGAAATCTTTTTCAGCCCAGGTGATCGTAATCCTCAACAGCTGCCCTTCATTTCGCCAGGACGCAGAGGAGGTTGGTGATGATTACCAAACGCCGATGGCACAGTACTACCGCTGTTCAGAGTGTTTGGCTGCAGCAGGGCGCTATGTCAGCGACCTGAAAAGCCGTATCGCCACATTCATGGCCAGTTGCCGCAAAGAAAAAGTCTCTTGTCGTCTTGGCTGAATATACTCACCCAAACCTTCAGCTACATTCCGAATGAGGTCTCCCGGCTGGTAACAGCTGTAGAGCAACAGTGCCTGGCGACGCTCCCCGAGCAATTCCCAAAATATCTTTCTCACCTTTCCGCCGCACCTTCGGACAAAGTTGCCAGCGCCTCGTGACCGGCGGTAGCCTCCTTTAGCCTCCCACTAGCGTACTGCAGAGTGCAGACCATAATTCAACCGAACTCTTCTTTCCGCTTTCTTCCCATGAGCATATTATTCTCCACTACCGGTAGATGTGTGGTTTCGTTTCAACTCCTTTCATGCAGCTCTACTGTACTTGTGTCTTTGCACGGCCATTCATGTACATGTATGTGTTCCGCAAGCAAGAATGCAGCGCGCGGTCGCCATTACTTAGCGGGTTGTCATAGTTATGACGCCATAATCAAAAAGTTTTTTCAGCCGCCGTTGAAGCAAATGTCCGCATAAAACAGCCGTGAAACCCTCGTTTTATTTTGTCGAGTACAACAACACGTAGATCAGCTCGGTGGGTACCTATCAATTTATCTATCGTACGGACGGCCATATGGGGGTCCGAAAGTCCTTCAGTGTGGACGGTGCTCAATGTCTGGCAATGTGGTATCTATTTATTTATTTTTGTTTATTTTACATGGATTACTAGATAGTGGGGTACTCGTGTAAAAGCCTTTCTTCGGATATGAGAGGCAAGAAGACAGGACAAGCCAGAAGGCCAAAATAAAACTAATCAAAACTAAAACGATAGTCAAGCAAGCAAGCTTCTCAGTAATAGGTAGAGCAAGAGGCGACTCAAGTTGGAAGTTCCACAGGGAGCAGAAGTAGAAAGAAGGAAAGAGTTTAGACGTAGAGTGGAAGAGCAGACAGAAAAAGCTAGAGAATGAGAGTTCCTAAAAGAATACGTGCACCTCGCTGACAGTCCTGAAGGCAGTTTGTCCTCAAGGCAAACGAGTCTTCACCATAAAGACGGCAAGACAAAACATACAACTTCTGCTGCCTGCGGCGCCTAGACAGACTTAGCCAAGATAGCATCTTCAGGATTGCTTAGCCAAGAAAGCGTATTCAGGATTACGGACCTGCTCAAATGACGCACAGTCCGATAATCAATCAATACGGCTCCCAGGTTTATCTTCAAGCGTCACAAAAAGACGGCACAGAGACACGCCACAGGAAGTTCACTATATTTCTTCGTTGTGATATTCGCCGGCTCAATCTGGAGCAATTTTCCTAACCTTTAATTAATTGAACAGTTGACGGTCACTTGGTTTTTGCTTGTTTGGAAACTGGTGGTCAGCCTTGCGCGGGTCAAAGCTTTTTCGGTTAACTTGGTCGTTTCAACTGTACTGCTCCTTAACCGAGAACCTCCTCCTCCTCCCCCCACCTCCCTGTTTATCCTTTTGCAAATGTATCTTGCTGATGGGCTTGCTGCTACTGACTGCAATTTGTAAAATTGGCGGCTTAAACTGCATGCGCGCCAAGTCAGTCAACTTCACGATTCAGCCCTCCACGACAAGTACATGGATTTACCACCGGACCGCAACATGATTCGCTGAATACGGCTGAGGTGAACAGCTGCCTGCTGGCAGATTTCTGGCCAAGGCTTACTTTTGATTATCTTTTAATGAGAATTTTTTTTCTTTCCTCCTCTTCCGGTTACTAGCTTTTTCTTTAGGAAGAAAAAAGCTAAGCTGCTTCTTCAGTTCGTATTGGTGGTGGAAGCTGACCTTTTAATTTGAACTTGCTCCAACTCTCCTTACTTCCAATACTAGGAATTTTGGAGCTGCTAAAAATTCATTCACAGACCAGGAAGCCGGCCGGCACCGATTCGCCTAAGTGGCTGGTCCTGTCCTGAGTCTGGAATAAAGTCGCAACCAACGCTGAAACTCGGGTGGCGACCATGTGGGGTCCCGTTACTAAGCATAACTCTCAAATTGAGCCCAGAGACCGCTGACGAATAACAGTTGTCTCGATCACTAGGGCACAACGTTAACTTTACACAGCATTACAGGCAGGTAAATGACCGATAGTTGATAAATGTACCCGGGTGTATTTGAGGGCAAACAACTTGCAAACCGGATCGTTCCTGTATATAACCTGACCTTCGCATTAAAGAGAAGCCCGCATTTTCCATCATAACTAAAACAGTCTAGTTCCTGTCACTAGAGTGAGCATTGTTTGTTCTCCCCTTTTTGCTAACCAGACCAGCCCGCAACTGGAATCACCTACACGCATGCGCCTTGGATACTCTTGTTTTTGTATCAATGCCAACGCGCACTTTTTCACAGATTTTGTGGTAACGAAACGGGCATAAACGGGAAGCTGTATTCTTCTTTAGGCCCTGGAATCGGCACAACACGCCAGCTCTTCGAGCACTGACAACATATCGAAAACAGAAGAGGGGAACAAAGGTGATGAAGTGTCTATTTTCGATTTTCTACCAACGACCCTACGCAGCTGGCCGGACGTCCAAGCGCAGCTGACAAGCACGCACGCACGCGAACGTTCTGACCCAAAGGACGCGAGGTTAACTCTGACCTCGCGCTATATAGTCAAACTTTTTTCTCTATTGTATTTGGCTGTGACCCCCTCCCCCCTTCCATGGGAATACGGTTTTAAAAAAATTCGAAAATTACGGGCGACCCCACACACATGAGCGGCTTGGTCAATCGTTTGAAATCGACTTTGTCCTCCCTGTGTGGTCAGTCGCCTTCTTCAACAAAATAGACAAAATATAAAGGAAGCTCTCTTAAAGCTGAAAAGTCCAGGAAGTAAAGGAGGCCACAGGTTGGGAGATGGAGCTCTTTCCTTGATCTTCTAGCCGGTCCAAAACAAACGGGACTACTGGCACCAGAGACGATCGAGCTCAAAGCCTGCTGCGCAGCTGTTTTCAAACAGATGGAGAGTATGGTTGCAAGGAGGGACGCTCTGGCGATTAGCAGGGCCACGTCGTCAAATGCACAGCAAAGTAGTACCGTGAGCTCGGCCGAGAGCACATTCCCAATGGCTTGCGATCATGAGGAGGAACTTGACTAGGACATTCCCGCTGGCTTGTGAGGAGGGCTTTGACGTTTAGGTCCGCGGACACTGAACGAATCAGCCTTGTGTTTGTGTAGACGGCTACTACCACTTACGACATTACCTCTCCCTTTGTTTTGCGCTTGCCTGAGAAAATCACTCAGTGCCTTCCTAAAAGTGAGCTCGGGCAAGAGTTTTACGATCACCTCGATAGCGCAAGAACGGACAGATATTGCAAGGCTTTCTGAACGCATATTTCGCTTACCCAGTGAACAATGCCAGCCATTGCTTGGACTTGCGCTATTACAAGACGGTGGTTTGTCTTGAGCGTCTTGTACTTTGTGGTGAGTCAGTTGTCGACAGTAAGCTTTATCCCTCGAGCTCGGCAGGTGTTGAATTCTGCATTTCAGGATAGGTGCACAGATCTAGAAAATGTTTGTTTGGATTCAGTGGTGAGATATTTTCCAGGTCTTTCACAGGCGCTTTTCTTTTCGATCGATGTGGTGCTCATAACAATCCTTTTTGAGCAAAACATTTTAACAGAGAATTCACCAACCGCGGTGGTTGGAGTGACACAATCCGGACAGGAGCTCGTCAAACAGAGCTATCAAAGGTAATCCTTTTTCAAACCCAACAAGGTCGCACATGGTTTGCGATCGTGCGAATGATCATGACCCTGGTGAATTCGGAGAATTTGGCCGAAAGCTTCGCTGATCTATGATGCGCGACGTCTACCTGAGTGATCGTGCTTGTTTCGGGTATTTTCATTCTTTCACTTTCTCGTTTTTGATTGCACAGCTTTTTCTAACGGACGGGGTCCTGCCAGTGATGAGCAAAACACTTGGCAAAGTCGATACGTCGCAAAGGAAGGGCTCCAGAGGATGCACACTAACCGTCGCTGACCTGCTCTTCGATGAAGGCAAGCCCTGCGACGGTGGACTGCTGATTCGACGTTGCAGATTAAGGGTGCAGGCGTACGTGTGCAAAATCAGAAACAAGACGCTCCACGGAACAGCGTGCTTGAAGGGAGTCCCCGATGGCAACATGATCAGCATGTTCGAACGTGGACAGCCGCTCTCGATACCGTCGCCCTGGTCCGTTTATCTCGGAGGAGAATTGTACACCGCAGTAAGCCCTCTATAAGCAACTTTGTGACAATTCATTAAAGATTGGTTTAGCGGCTTCAACAAACAATCTGTGCCACATTAAGGGATGATACATTATAAAGTTATATTAGTTTTCGGCGCTACAAGCCGCACCTCTTGATTTTAGATGTGAGCAGTAAATTATGTTTCTGCTGTAATTTGAAGCAACCCCCTCTCTGTGTCATTCTTGCTTTGTCTACGTGAAGAATCAACATGTTTGAGTAGGGCTGTGACTACCAAATGTTTAGCGCTCTTCGGGTGGTTGGAGGAGAACTTGAGATAGCGGCCTGTGTGCGTTGGCTTGCGATAAATGGTCGTTTTTAACGCGCCATCATTTCGATGCACTTCTATATCCTTGAAAGGCAGTCATCCATCTTTTTCTTCTTTGGTGGTGAAAACAATCGAGGGGTTTTGCGAGTTCAGGTGCGCTAAGAGCTGTTGTACCAAATGTCTCTTCACAATCGAGAACACTACTCGCAAAACCCGTCGATTGTTTTCACCGTCGAAGAAGAAAAAGATGGACAACTACCTTTCATGGATACAGAAATGCATCGAAATGAAGGCACATTGAAAACGACCATTTATAGCAAGCCAACGAACGCAGACCGCTATCTCAAGTTCTCCTCCAACGCCCGGGAGAGCACTTAACGCTCGGTAGTCATGGCCCTACTCAAACGTATTGATTACATCACGCTTGGTGGAGAAACGGAAATAAATCGCAAGATAAATCGGATACACAATGAGCTGACTGCAAATGGCTACCCAGCAGCATTTATCAAAAAAGTCAGAAAGAAGTTAATGGCCTTGACACGGAGGAGAAAACCGTAAAAAGAAAAGAGTACCGCAGAAGCCACAAATCTGTATGTTCAGACCATCAGTGAAAGGATGAGCAGGGTGCTCAGTCGTTTGGATATTCACACGGTGATGAGCCCAGAACAATCAAAGTGGTCAGTCATGACAGGAGCCAAGGACGTAATCCCAATGCAAGAGAGCCCGGGAGTAGTATACGCAATCGGTTGTCAAGACTGTGCAAAAAAAGTGTACGTTGGAGAAACTAATCACACCGCAAGGCAGCGCGTACGTGAGCACAAGTGCCATACGAGATACGGCCACCCACAACTATCTGCCATCGCTGATCATGCATACAGTACAGGACATCAGATCATTTGGGAGCACCGTGTCTTCTGTCGTGAAGGCAATACTATCAAGCGAAAGGTGAAGGAAGCTTTAACTCTACACATGGGAAGTGACAAGACAATCGACCAGGATCATTGGTTAGACTTGAGTCCTTTGTGGCTAGATGTTCATAGCACAAAGAGATAAAACCTCCTTCCTGGCACACCTCTAGCTGAGATTGTTTAGCACCTCACTTCCAAGAATGCACACGCTGAGTAGTTGTCAGGACACTGTACGTAAGACTGGGATCACAGTGCATGTGATCATTGTCAGCTGAAAAAGTCCTTCGCAGTTAAGTTTGAAACGTTCTGTAAAGAAAAAAACATTGGCTGGTATGAATGACTGGATATGTGAAAATTTACCTCCAGCGTGACTATGTCTCTAACATCATTATCATTATCATTTATTATTATTTATCGCCATTATCATTATCACTATTATCATTATCATTATTCTTATTTACAGAGGAAGGCGAGCTTTACGCTCTCACGCGGGGAATCACCATGATCGGAATGAAAGCTCTACCAGCCCCCGTGAGGAGCGTGAGAGAAGGAGAGAATGAACGCAACAACACAACAAACGATCAGCAAACCGGGAATCGAGCCCGGGTATTTAGATTTACGTTCCAATGCTCTAACGACATAGGAAACACAGAAAGAACTTTGACGATGATAGAAAGAGAAGGAGAAGAAATGACACGCAGCGAGGGCTAGTACCTGCGGTGCCATCGCCTAGCACAGCCCGAATGCCACCGTCATAACTGCTCTGCCACTCAGCCAATTCAAAAAATTGGCTTCGTGGAGCGCTATGGGCATTCCAACTGTTCAAGTTTGTCCCAGGGACAGGAAGGGGAGGAAAAAGAAGACAAAGAAGGAGAAGAGAGCAGCCAAAAGCGGCGCTGTGAAGAGAAGGTGGCGCTAGAAATCCCGACCCCCAGGCGGTGGCGCCGCAGGTTTGAGCCC
>JAOWAR010087544.1:0-12436 GCA_028571005.1 Clathrina lutea | reverse complement strand
TACACCACAGTACGCATACACCACAGTACGCATACACCACAGTACGCATACACCACAGTACGCATACACCACAGTACGCATACACCACAGTACACACACCACAGTACACATACACTACAGTACACATACACCACAGTACACATAAACCACAGTACGCATACACCACAGTACACATACACCACAGTACGCATACACCACAGTACACATACACCACAGTACGCATACACCACAGTACGCATACACCACAGTTCGCGCACCATCAGTTTCATCACTCACTTAGTTTGCTTTGCATGAGTTACCACACATGATCACATGTTCTCACATCTTGTTCTTGCACACTCCTCTCCTATTCACGCATTCTACATTCAATTTGCACTAATACACACACCTTATATTTGCACAAAGAGAGCCACACACACATATATGACAACCATGGTTCTGTATCGTCGTTGAGTCGCTTCCATGAGGCCACTGATGAGCTGGGAAAGGAAGCCACTATGGCCATGTTAACAACCCGCGTGGCGTTTCTCTTTACTGTAATCAAATTCTTGTTTCTCATAAAAAAGGGTCTTCTTACCAGATATGTCCTGCAGTTGGGCAGATCGCATAGGAACATCCGACCCTTGCTTGCCACCTGCCACGTTGAAAAAGACAAAATGATGAAAAACAAGTGGTCAGAAAAGAGAAACTTCAATGTACTAGTAAAACTCCATTTCCTCACAACGCTCCAGAAACCAACAATGGCCATTGTCTAAAAATACATGGCTAAGAAGAATTCCATTCTGGATGACAAAGAAAAGCAAAAATGAAACACAACAGCAACAAGAACAACAACAATGGCAACATCAACAGGAACAACATCAATAAGTAACAACAACAAAAAGAAAACAGTATGAAAAACAAGTACGAAATCTTACCAGGTCCACCGGTCACAACTGGAGTAACCTGAAACGCAGGAAGAGCAATGACAAGCCAAGGAAACCAAAACGCCAGCATGGTCACTCTCCTTGCCCAACCCAAGAAACAAAACAAGGGAATGTACAAAGGCGAAGCGAAAAGAAAAGCTACGAACTTGTCACATTGAAATGATCAGACAAATGGTGCACTAGCCTCAACCAAGAGAAATGATCAGAGGAATCGTGCACTGGTCTCAACCAAGAGAAATGATCAGAGGAATTGTGCACTGTCAGACTCAACCAAGAGAAATGATTAGAGGAATTGTACACTGGTCTCAACCAAGAGCTGTGTTGCGCGATAGGTCAAACCAAAGCTGGGCATCACACAGAGGGGAAAAACGGACCTACCTTCGGAACAGGCTCTGGGTCAGGCATGTCCTTGGTCAAATCCTCTTCCCTGCACAAATGAACAAATGGGTAAGACATTCACATCAACATCAACAGAGAGAACAACTCCTGTGCACGCCCTCAAAATTGTTTCTTTTCTTTTGGAAGAGCAAAGCTCAAAAGGGAAAGTTGCGTCCCGACCCTATCATTTCTCGTCTACGCCAAGGAAGGTTCTTAGAGAAGTCATAACACCAGAAAACTCACTCGATGTCAGTTCGACTCTTCTTCCTTAGAGTCGGCACTGGTGGCTGCCTGGAACCAGAAGATTGGGGAAAACGAAGGACATTCTAAGCCAGTCAAATGAAGAGATCCTTTCAAATATGCCACCAATGAAACATTCACCATCAAGAAGGAAAATGAAGTAGTGGAACGGACGGAGAGAAGCACAGCGGAAAAAGATGCCAATGCCCCGACCAGGATTCGAACCGGGACCCTCAGCTGACGCGGCTGATGCTCTGCCAATTGAGCTACCGGTCAGGACAAATGACACTTTAACCAATGGCGTTTCCACTACCTCACAAACGAAGGGGAAGTGAAGTAGTGCACTACCTCACAACATAGGCCTCACCGAAGGCCCACTGACTGCCGGTTCGAATCCTGGTCGGGGCATTGGCATCTTTTTCTGCCGTGCTTCTCTCCATCCGTTCCACTACTTCATTTTCCTTCTTTAGAAATACCTATCTCCCAAATTCAATCATTTATTAATTCACCATCAAATTATTTCTACGCAAAGAATAAGAGAAAGGAAATAAGCTTACGATTTCCGACGGCGCTTGCCACTCTCCGGTGAAGGAGAGCGTCGCTTTCTCTTCCTCTCCTTTTTGCCTGCAACCACAAGAAAAAGACAACAGCAAGCAAGAAGAAGGACGTGCATAAACAAGAGTTTGAATAAAAGAAAGTGATGGATTGCGGATCTGTGGGTCTGTCTTTGCAACGTCAACACCAAATAGCAAGCTACATACCTGCACCAGGATCACTTGGCTCAAGGGGAGGCATGTCTGCTGATATCTGAAAGACCACACAAGAGAAGAATTAGCCAAAATCGATCTGAAAGAACAAAAACCTTGTGACTCAAACCTTTCCACGATCGTACTGTCCAAAAAGGACGATACCGTGGTGGGAGGTGGCCCCTCACTTGCAACCAAGCACATCCCACACTTGGGATTTCTACCCTACTTGGGCGGGGTCAGTTGAATCGAATTGAATCGATTGAATTGGCCATAATTGATTCAGGCATTTTGGTACAGTGTGAACGATTGGCCTGACTCAAGAATACATGATTGTGGCCATTGAGAAAATTGCACATAAAAGTCAATCCTGCGGAAACCCTCACCGAGTCAACACTTGCCCGGGGCAGCAGGATTTTTTGGCGATGACCTGCAAGAACAACAAAAAAGCAGACTTCCAACCAACATGACACTACTTCCCTCCCAAGGCAAACAACACTGGTACAATATCCACAGATACGGCCAGGAAAATGCAAACACAGTTTATAACTAACTGCATTCCAAGAGTGCAAGAACAAACCGCCATGGGTGAAACGCAATATTCACCAACTTACCAATATGAGAAGCATGCACAGCAATCTGCAAGCAAAGAAGGAAGCCAGAAGCCATTAAGGCGGGAAAAAGGAGCAGGAGAAAACTACTTCAACGAGACATTATCTCAGAGGGTGGCGTTCACAGTCAGTCACAATACTCACAGGCTGCCCAGATCTGTCTGTTTCAAAGTCCTCCTCGTTCATCCACTCGTTGAACACATCCAATTCACTAAGCCAACGAGAAGTCACCTGCACAACACGCAGAATTTTTCAGCACATTCCAACTGGCACAACAAAAAGAAGAAGAAAGGACAACGAAAGAACCAATACAAGTGTAAAAAGAATACAGAGGAGTGAGTCATACCTGAAGCAAAACAGTGTCCAGACCGCCCACGCATCGCATACAAACATCTACACATCATGGATGTAAGGATCGACAAGCAGACACCACGGTCTTACCCTCCAGACACTGTCACGAGTGGGACAAGACCCTGGCTCTTCAGAAACTTCGCTATTCGACATCCAGGTGTCATAACTGCAATCACAAGAGAAGAGGAGACAAGAGAAAGCACCAAAACTGGTAAGAAACATTCGTGTTGACCAACTTCACGCACCGATAACCATGAGAACATAACTATTGCAATTCATGAACACTGGCTACAACATTGCTTTTTTGCCATCACAGCTTTCTTAGCCAGACACATCTCAAAGTAAAACAAGCGGTACGTTGAATAATTACAGCAGCAACACAATCCTTGGCAAGCACACCAGGATAGAAGAAAATACAGAAAAGGACAAACTAAAAAACCTGGGTTTTTTTTCTTCATTGACAAGGAGCTGTCACTTGCCTATCAGGGTAGTAGAACCAGTGAACTAGGGTCTGCGTCTCACGCCGTTCCAAAGGCCGGTAAAATCCTTCTTCTGGAAGTCACCAGCCAGGCAAAAAGAAGAACAGTGTAAAGATTGGCCTTTGATCTTCAGGACAGCCCAAACAGTTTCTACGGCTAGCACCTGCCCTCCCTCTCAGTATTTTATTTTAGTCAGCGAACACACGTGTATGAGAGAGAGAGAGAGAGAGAGAGAGAGAGAGAGAGAAGGAGAGAGAACACTGAGCGTGACAACCATAGCCAGCAACGTACCATCCTGCGAGGACTGCGCTGGTGTAGGATACACAATGTGAGTGGCATCTCCTGGTGAATCCACTTCAATGCCCTGTGACAACAAACAACACACAAACAGGGAAAGACAAAAAAAAATTGAGAATGAAATAAACAGGACAACCATTTCATACAGCCCACATTCCTGACATTCTCAAGAAAACAAGTTTGACGCAAGACAGACTTTCTGTGGAACAATATCTGAAGCCTTCAGTAAAGCACACACTCGGCCACCAACACTGAGCATGGATCCAGTCACCGCTAGGGAGAGAAGAACTTAATTTTTCTTGAACTACGTTCCTTACAGGAAAACAAAATACCAGATTGGCCAGAATGCCGTTGGCCTTTGAAAGACGTGAACGAGGCTTGTTTTGCATTATGAGAACAGTTGACCATCATATCAGAGGATTATGGGTTACCCGTTTAAACAAAAGCTAATCTTACAATGAATTTGGAATTGTCTATCAAATAATGCCAAAGGGTTTGGTGGTTGGTCAACATATGCCAAGATATAGACTCAATGACAAAATACCGAATGGACTGTCTTACTTGGTGTCTCTTGAGGATGTCTTGAAAAGTCTCCAGATCTCTTTCCTCGATGCTTGGGTGAAAGTAAACACGTGGAGGCTGCCAGAGCTTGTTCTAGATAACAGAAAAAAAAGACAAAATGAGAATTCAGAGAAATCTCACACACTAAAAAGGCATGGACACAGAGAGAGAGAGAAAAAGAGAGAGAGAGAGAGAGAGAGAGAGAGAGAGAGAGAGAGAGAGAGAGAGAGAGAGAGATGCGTGAGCATGTCTGCCCAAGGGCTAAAGAGTATGTTGGGAAGCGGGTTGGCTTGTTAGCACCAGGTACAAACCACCATGACATGCATGTACCTCAGCATCCTGTTGCACATGACAACATGGTGTTGAACAACACATTATTGCCAGCCAGACCAATGATGTCATATGCACAGCTAGAATGCGTACATAAGCCCAAAACAGGCATGTGTCATCCAAATTAATGATGTCATACGCACAGCTAGAATGCGTGCATAGGCCCAAAACAGGCATGTGTCATCCAAATTAATGATGTCATACGCACAGCTAGAATGCGTACATAGGCCCAAAACAGGCATGTGTCATCCAAATTAATCACAATTCAGTTTCGTCTTCGAATGCAGACTGACATATGTGGACTACATAGGGAAAAAAAAAGGATTAAATAGAAATTCAAGTGGGCTTACTTGGAGAACGCATGCCTCAAGACTGATAAGCAGCTGCAGGTTGGCATCAATTCGACCTGATGACTGGAAGTCAAACCGACGCCTGGCAACAATATAATGAGCCAGGTGAGAATGACATCATAATGCTTTGCTGTCTTCTAACGAGAGGCTAGCCGTCTTACCAAGCCTGACTTGCTTTTGCCTTGTACGCTGCAAGCAGCATGTTACAAAGAGCACCTCCGGGGGAGTAGTCCATGAACAAGCTCACCTGCAACAAAGGGAAGAGACAAAACCGTGAAAAGAACCCTTTCTCTTGTCTCTTCCTTGAGCAGCTTGAGTTCAGTGAATGAATGAAGTAAGCGAGCACGTGTGCGTGAGGGAGAGACAGACAGACAGAGAGAGAGAGAGAGAGAGAGAGAGAGTAAGAGAGAGAGAGAGAGAGAGTGAGAGAGAGAGAGACAGACAGATCACCAGACAGACAGAGACAGAGAAAGACAGACCCAAAGCCTGGACTAAGGTGTGCTTAAATGGCAACCTCCTCGACAAGGACAGTTCTCTGCAACACTCGAAATAAGTACCCCACCTAAAATTAAAATGGCCCTGCTGTTTGCCTCGACGATCGTCATCAACTCATCTACACAACACTTCCTTAGTGATCTTCAAAGCCAAGACCTCATTCTCCACGGCAAAACTCGTCTCCCGAGGCCAGGGCAATTCTAGTCCCTTGGCTGATTAGCTCGTTGGGCACATCCTAGTACATGTACTGTATTTTTTTCTCTTTGTACGATGATGGCGCACATCCGAATGCCAACACATACACACGAACACCTGTCTGTTTGAATGAGCTCTCTGTCTGTCTGTCTGTCTGTCCGTCTGTCTGTCCGTCTGTCTGTCTTTCTGTCTGTCCGTCCGTCTGTCTGTCTGTCTGTCTGTCTGTCTTCGCTCTGGTGTGTATCCACCTTAATGTCATGGTAACACACTGGCTGCATGTGAGATACTTGAATGAATTGCGTTGACACGCACAACATGGCGCAGTGGACACACTAGAGTGATTGTGTATTTTCTCCTTTTTTTCTTCCATTCTCTCTTCGTCGTGCTGTTCACGACGATGTCGAAGGAGAATACCGACATCAACCAGTCTTCGATGTCGGCAGACGTCGACACGGACGCGTCTTCGAAGTCGGACGTCACCACCCTACTCGAATTCATGCGCACTCAAATGAAAGCTGCCGTGGAGCGAGAAAAGCGCATGGCCAACATGCTTCAGTCTGCACTCAGCTCCCCCTCTATCGCTCGCCCAGCTCCGGCTCCGGGACTGCCAGTAGGTTAGCTCTCGGCCTTGTCTCGGCCGAACGCCCCATACTTTTGCCCTCATCCACCCTCTCCGATTTCGTTTCGTGGGAGGAGGCTTGGAAGGACTACTCGACATGCCAGCACCTTGTCCAGCAGGACTGGAAGACTCGCGTCAGTGCTCTCCGCCAGTCTTCGACGAGGACATTCGACGGTTCATCCGTCAAGGTGTCATCGATGTATCAGATGGAGACGATGTGCCTGAAATAATTTTAGCCGTCAAGTCATACATCCGCCGTCAAAGGAACTGCTTGCTTGACCGCATGGACTTCTACCATCGCAAGCAGGAACACAAGGAGTCATTTGATTCTTTTTTCACGTCGCTCCGTGAACTGTTTCACGCAAGTGATTTTCTTGACATGTCCGTTTGTCAGACATGCAAGCCGAAGATGTGCGCAGCCTAGCCTGCCCGAAGGCACTGCAAAAGGTCAACGATGACATTCTGCGGGACAGACTGGTCATTGGGCTGCGGGATGACGAGACACGCCACAAGCTTTTGGCATGTTCAGACCTGACTCTGGAATCTGCAGTCCGCATCTGTCGCTCGAAGGAGGCCGCCAGGCAAACAGAGGAGGGGATTGCTGCTCCCCTTGCAGTACACGCTGTCAAGTCTACCTACAAGCGACAAAAGGCGAAAGCAGCCACCCCACAGCGAAGAAAAGACAGCACTCCATTGAAGTGCCCGAACTGTGGTCGCGCCGCGCACACCAAGTCGCCGTGCCCAGCCACCAGCAAACGCTGCAATGGGTGGAAACAGGTGGGACACTTTCAGTCAATGTGCCCCCAGACCCACAAGAAGGCACTGTCTAAACGCGTGGGACAGCTCAAATTGAACAAGGCATATTCATCAGCAGCTACCACCATATCCATCGCCACGACATTGGTTACGGAAGATCAACCGGTTCTTCTCAACTGGATACCAGACACGGGCAGTGACGTCGATGCCGTAGGACTTTTGCAATTAACTGCTCTTGGTGGATTCGCGGAGAATCTGGATGAGGACAACGATGACGTGCGGGGTGCAAGCGGTGTGCAACTGACATCTGTCGGCAAGATCTGCGCATCTTTTCCACGGACAATGCCCAATGTATGAGCACCATCGACGTGTACCAGGGCTTGGATGATGCTCTGCTCTCCCGATCCACCCATCAAAAGTTGGGATTTCTTCCACATGGCTGGCCACGGTCAAGCTACCGTGTGTCCCAACTTGGCCCCGCTATTTCGGAGGGACCAACAGCTCAAGAAGTAGCAACAATGCGTGCCCAGCTCATGGACGACTTTTCGGACGTTTTTGCGGACTTCCCACTGAAACCCATGAACGGCTCGCTCATGGACATAGAGCTTCAACCTGGGGCTGTGCCAAGTCGCGTGCATGCGCCGCGAGCGATCCCCTATGCCTACCGCGAACAAGTGAAGGCACAGCTCAACAGTATGATTGCCGACGACATCATTGAGAGCGTCGCTGAACCGTCCGATTGGTGTCATCCGATTGTTATTGTAAATAAGGGCACTGATGAGAAGCAACTTACGGTCGATTTCAAGAAGTTGAACGACCAAGTTTGTCGACCTACTCACCCCACACGAACACCTCGTGATGTTGTGGCGAACATCGGCGATGCGAAACTTTTACCAAGCTTGATGCTCGTCACGGATATTGGCAGGTGCCACTCTCTGAGTCGACCATCCAGCTGACCACATTCATGACGCCATGGGGTCAGTACCAATACCTGCGGAATCCACAAGGACTGATTTCCACAGGGGACGAGTTCAACCGCCGGACCGACAATGCGTTTGACCGTGTTCCGAACTTCGCAAAAATTGTGGACTGCTTAGTATACAATGCTGATTTTGACAGTCCCGTCGACCATGTCCGACAAGTATAGACATGTGCCCGTCAGCACGGCATCACCATCAGTCCTAAGAAGTTTGAATTTGGTGTTCATGAAGCTGACTTCTGCGAATTTCACATCACTGGCGAGGGATTTACAGTCGATGAAGACAAGATCGCAGCTATCCGTGATTTCCCGATGCTGTCGAATCGCACAGACTTGCGTTCGCTTATGGGACTTGTCAATCAGTTCAGTGAGTTCATTCCACGCTTGGCTGATCTCACGCAACCTCTTCGTCATTTGTTGAAGAACTCTACCGAGTTTCTATGGGATGACCATCATTCTGCTGCCGTTGCCCAGACAAAGGAGGCACTTGTGTCACCGTCGCTTTTGGCATTCTTCCAACCTGGTGTGGAAACACGCCTTGAGACGGATGCATCACGCACGAATGGTCTTGGCTTTGTACTGCTTCAGCGCCACAGTAACGACTTGCGGTTGGTCCAATGCGGAAGCAGATTTATCACCGATATTGAAGCCCGGTATGCCATGATTGAACTTGAATGTCTCGGCGCAGTTTGGGCCATGCAGAAGTGCCAGATTTATCTCGCTGGTCTACAGTTCATACTAGTCACTGACCATCAGCCTCTGGTTACGATCTTGAACAGTCATAGTCTCAGCCAGATCGAGAACCCGTGACTTCAACGCCTTGTTATGAAGACGCACATGTTTCAGTTTTAGACCATTTGGCGCAAGGGGTCCCAGCATGCAGTTGCCGACGCTCTGTCTCGTGCTCCAGTGAGCACTCCGACTACAGATGATACGTTAGGAGAAGAAGACCTGCAGTATTCATCCCCTCCCATCCGTGCATGCATTCGCCATGCCGATGCACCATGCCTGAGCTTTGCGGAAATTCACCGCGCCACAAAGGCCGACCAAGACTATCAGCAGCTGGTGGATACCATCATGCAAGGTTTCCCTTCTATACAGCGCAGCTTGCCCACCTCTTAGAAGGAATGGTCAGGAGTAACTGTCCGTTGATTCCGGTGTCGTTTGAAAAGGCCAACGGATAGTGGTTCCGCCGTCCTTGCGACCACAAGTATTGGCCTACTTACACAAATCCCGCCAGGGAATCACACGGACCAAGAGACGCGCTCGCCAAGTCGTGTACTGGCCAAAGCTGACTGTGGACATTGAACGCACTGTGCATAGTTGCCCGCAATGCCGTGAGCATCAGGCATCACAGACACACGAGCCTCTGTTGAATGACCATGCTCCCACATACCCATTCCACAGCACAAGCGCTGAGCTATTTGCATGCCAAGGATGGGATTTTCTGACATATGTGGACCGCCTGACTACATGGCCATGTGTTGTTCGCACTGGCCGCTCCACTTCGTCCCATGACGTTATCAAACATGTACGTTGTTGGTTTTCTGACGTTGGTGTACCGTCTGAGCCCGTCACTGATGGTGGTCCCCAATTTGCATCGCAGAAGTTTGCAAAATTTTGTGAACGCTGGGGAGTTCGCCATTGAATGTTGTCGCCACACTACCATCAGCGCAATGGGCACGCCGAGGTCAGTGTCAAGGCCATGAAGACCCTGATCGCTAAGACCACTGTGAATGGCGACCTCGACATCGATGCTTTCCGGGAAGCACTGCTAGAGTGGCGCAACACCCCTGATGCATTCGGACGCAGTCCTGCCCAGTAGCTGTATGGACAGCCTCTACAGTCGTTTGTGTTCGCGCACAACAAGAGCTTTGCTCCTGAATGGCAACTCCAGGCCGATCTTGCAGATTCCCGTGCAGATCACCGTTCTACGGTACAGCAGCAGCTCTACGATAAGTCTTCCCGCTCGCCCTCTACGATACAAATTGGTCAAACAGTTGACATCCAAGATCCTCGGACCAAGCTGTGGTCAAAACGTGGTGTCATTGTTGCAATTGGCAAACGCCGCGACTACTATGGCAAACTACCTAGTGGCATAGTTTATCGGAGAAACTGCCGTTTCCTCGGCCCATTTGTTCCTTCTTTTGCTGCTGACGCACCCGTCTCCGTCCCACAGCAACCTACGGGACCCTCACGTCGCAGCACACTTACTCGTCCACCCCCAATCGACTGACTATTTCCATACACTATGGGCAGTCCTATACCTAAAGTCTGATTAGATATATTTGTGACAATTTATCATGGGGGAGGTTATGTGTATAAACCCACCTTAATGTCATGGTAACACACACTGGCTGCATGTGAGACACTTGTTCTACTCGACAAGTGTATGATGTGTTTTCACTCTATTGAATTGCGTTCACACGCACAACACTACCTACACCGTCTTCTCAGCTAACCCTGTTCTTCTCGATTTGGTCTTTATTTCTGAGCAGCTGGCTGGTTCGCTCATACAGATGTTGGTCCTCCCTCCTATTGCTGACCATTGTGCTGTTATGACTCATTTGTCCCTCAAGAGGGCCCCAACCTTAAAGCCTTATACTTAGGAGTACTGGAGTTATGCCGACGGTAACACTTCTCTCCTCCGGGAGTGCCTTGCTACTTGTGCCTGGCCTGATAGTGCATCTTTGGACCTCGACTCTGCTGTCCAATAATCACAGAACCGGTTTTTGGACATTTTTGCGTCTGCTGTCCCTCGACGTACATGCCGTGTTTATCCATCTTCTAAACCGTTGTTCTTCAGTTACTTAAAGTACTTGGCTTGCCGCCGTGACCGTCTATTTCACCGCTCACGGAAGAAAGCTGCTTCATCTTGTGTGGCGATAGCATATCACAGACCACGAAGCCTGTTTGTCTCGGAATTGCGTACTGCTGAGAGATGCTATTTTGTTAACCTGGGAACTCGGCTCTCTTCTCCAACAATAGATCCTCGTCGTTGGTGGAAATTGGCTAAGAAGCCATGCGGCTGGTCTCATCCACGCAGCCTCCCCGCACTCTTGATGGGATCTACCCTGGTTTCTGAACCTTACGCAAAAGCTTGCGTTCTGAATGACCATTTCCGCCTGCAGTGTTCGGCGTTTTCCTCGCCAGACCTTAAGGCGGTTCAGCAGCCTCAATGTGCAGCCAGTCCGCAGTTCGAGTTTCTCACCATCTTGCCAGCCGATATAGCCAATAAGTTGCGTGTGCTCCCAGGCTGGAAAAGCTGTGGTCGGGACAATGTCACTAACATGCTACTGAAGCTTGCAGCCGACCAGGTCTCTGACCCTATCTCTGTTTTGCTCCACCGCTCACTTCAGGAAGGTGCTTTCCCTACTGTTTGGAAGGAAGCTGTTATCAATCCGGTCCCCAAAGAAGGTAAAGAAGACTCATCCCCTCCGTCTTCATATCGCCCCATAGCTTTATAGAGCTCATTGCCCAAAGTTCTGGGACACTTCGTTAAGGAGCAGCTCATCGCTTTCTGTGTGGAGCACAAAGTTCTGCCTGACAAACAGTTCGGTTCTCTATCAGGTCGTTCCGCCGAAGCCGGCTCCTCTCTGTTCTGGAGGACTGGCATGCCTGTCTGGACAATAAGTCCTCTGTTCATGCCGTTTTCTGGATGCTGCGAAGACCTTTGATCGCGTCAATCATGCGGACCTGCTTTCGAAGCTCGCCGATATTGGTGTCCGCAGTCCAGCTTAGAAGTGGTTTCATTGTTCCTTGACAGGCAGTAGAATTTCTACGAAGGTTGATGGTGTGCTGTCTGACCAAGCAGAAATCACTTCCGGTGTGCCGCAAGGTTCGATCCTTGGCCCGCTTCTGTTCTTGATATACTTTTAGGACATCCCTGCCGTGGTCAGAGGTACCTCTGCTCTGTTTGCTGACGATACCCTTCTGTATCGGGGTGACTGCCTGGGGGACCGCTCGACTCCTTGCTGTGGCATTCAGGATGATCTGGACTGTTTCTCAAAATGGGCAACTTCTTCAGGTGTCTGTTTTAGTGCATCAAAGTCTGCTGAGCTGTGCTTGACATAAACTGACTGAAAGAATATTTGACGCTGAAAGGAAGAGAAGAAGAAGAAAA
>JAOWAR010087433.1:0-12437 GCA_028571005.1 Clathrina lutea | reverse complement strand
TGGTGGTGTCTTCGTTCCGCAGGAAGAAGAGCTCGGCGAAAGTTCGTTCTTTGGCCAAAACACTTCTCGGAACGCGCCCGGGAGACGTGGAAAGTTTGGTACCGATCGGTGCAGGTGTTTTGGAACGTAAAGCGGACAGACAGACAGACAGACAACTTCAGAAATATATTTTAGAGATATATGTAAACGCATGGAGGGAATTTATGGTTTGAAGAAACATACAGAAATGCTCCTCTCTGTGCCTAGACCGGGACTTGAACCTGCAGCCCCAGGAACACTTAGGATGACTAGATGATGTAATGGACCGTAAGTAAGGCCTGTTCTCGTTTGCTAAACAAATTGGTGCCGCAAACGCAGGTTTTCGTATTTCAGTGGTAAGCAGTTATTTTGAATGAAGTAATGCCTATCAGAAGAATGAGGCTACCTGTCCAGTCATTGTGCTTAGAGTCAGGGATTACTTTGTTCCTCAAATCACTGATTGGGTCCAATGTCATTGCACAGCTTTAGTTAGATCTGACATAGTGACTACATGTTGGCCACTTCTCTCGTGGAATTCCAATGATTAGAAACTACGATAAACAGCCATTGGGGGTCAAAGAAAGCCAACATTGTGACACAAGTGTCTAATCAGTGGCACCAAGTGGCTTTAGAGCTCTAGTACAGAGAGAGAGACAGAGAGAGCGAGAGAAAAACAGATAGACAGAGAGACACAGAGAGAGACAAGTGTGTTTGTGTGTGTGTAGGTGTGTGTGTGTGTGTGTGTGTGTGTGTGATAGTGAAAAATAAAGGTGTGTGTGCGTGTGTGTGTGCGTGTGTGTGTGTGTGTGTGTGTGTGTGTGTGTGTGTGTGTGTGTGTGTGGGTACAATAGAGGAATTCTCACCATTACAGGCGTTCACACCATTTCCTCTATATCCAGAGTTGCATTTACAAGTGAATGATCCGTTTGTGTCTGTGCATAGTGCCCGTTCATGGCAAGGATGCACAGCTGTCAAACATTCATCAACATTCGAGCAGCTCACTCCGTCTCCGGTAAAGCCAGATAAGCATTGACACATGAATGAACCATTTGCGTCAGAGCAAGTTGCGTTCCCATGACAATTATGATGGCCATTGTCACATTCATTAACATTTCCACAAATTTGTCCGTCTCCAGAGAAGCCAGTATTGCATGAACACAAGAAAGAGCCATCGTTGTCCATACAGGTTGCGTTTGGATGACAGGTAAGATGTCGGAGACACTCATCGATGTTTGCACAGTGTGTACCATTTCCAGTAAATCCAGGAAGGCATGTACAGCTGTATGATCCCGGGAAGTTGGTGCAAGTACTGTTGCCATGGCAGTGGTGGGTACCATCACTGCATTGATTCAAAATGTCTAAAGCGAGGGAGAGCAACATTAGTATGCTCGAGAAGGAAGACAAATGTTGAGGTACATCCAAGCGCTACTCTAGAAGAAATTTGCCTTAGGCCAACCATATGCCAGCTACCTGGCCGGTGGTAGAATTTTGGAAGCTCCAAAACTCCTGGTGGTAGCGGTATGAGAGCTCGGCAAAATTGTTTGTTACAGGGTTAGTTTCCAACAAAAAACAAAAGAAATTGCTTTGTTTTCCTAAATGAAAGGCTTGGATGGAGGAGATGATCAAAGAAAGAAGAAAATCATAGTGAAAAAGTCTAATTGACACCGGCCAGAAAGCTGGCAGCTCTTGGCTTAAGGCCTTTCAGACTTTTTCTGAAGTAGCAGGTGCCTAGATTCATCATCTCAAGAATTCTTGAGGGTGATGATGATGATGTGAATTGCAATTATAGATACGATGAAACGTTGATATGTTATTTCCATCGCAAGGAAGCTCTTTTGAATGAGATGACATCCCTCAGAATGACCTGCTCCAGTTCTTGTGCTTTGGGTTTCCCTTGGTCCTCTAGTCACTGATTGTCTCTAATTCTACAACTTCACTTAGATCTTACCCACTGACTGGGTATTGGTCACGGTCCAATTAGACTTATCTACAGCAACTTGGGCCGCAGCTCTATGCATGCATTGCTGGTTGTCGACACATTCCAAACCCACCTGATTTTCGGGTTCCAGGAGCTGACATGATTTACAGACAGCCCTATTCAGATCTGTTCACGGTGTAACGCTCAGGATTTCACACTTTCAATTGCCGAAATATCAGGCTCGCTGCCTGCCATATTGACAGCGCTGCATACGGTTTTCTGCACACTTCAAATTGCCTGTGACGGACACCTGAAAGGTCTGCGGGACTGAGCTAAATCGGACTTGGTATACTTGAGACTTTGGATGGTGTTCCCCCAGGATTGGAATCTACAAATGTTGGGATTGTCCCCCACTTTTTCCGAAAATCAGTGCAACTGAAATAAGCTCATTTATTCGCAACTTTTTAACTTTCCTTTTCAGCATCAATATGCAACGTACAAACTTCCTCTCCATGAATTCTTCCCTTGAAACATAGTTTATCTTAGTACCCTTCGAATACTATTACCTACACTATCTGCAGCACCGTACGACACTTTACCGTTCCAATTTCCCGAGCTTTAACGAGTCTGGAAAATGGCGTTGGACATAGGCCCTTACAGTATGGCAAACTCATTTTTTCGCGGAAATAAGGTGTACTCAAAAACGTTAGCGGCACACGGAAATCGAAATGGTGGTTGTGAAAGTGATTTACGAATCTCCCTCGTCCAGCCAAACGTCCTAGTGCTCTCGGGTGGGTCTTAGGCATTGACTGACGTGTAGTACCGAGAACCTTCAGCCAGCTGGAAGCAATCTGGCCAGCTATTTTTCAAGTTCTGGAGTACTTTTGCTTTCCTTATTTCAATGTCAATCTTGCATACTATCATGCGACTCGCTTGTAACACTGATCACTCAGCTTTGCAACTCTTCGCCTTCATCCTTAACTGCTTCCCTCTACGCCTTCATTAACATCTCACCCTAGCTTCCGATCAGGACTTTGCAAAGTAGGCCATTTGCTCATAAGCTAACTGAACCAAGACTGACTAAGCGAAATTCAGCATGACTGTGATAATGACGGACCTGCGTACGTGTGAACAAACGAAAATGACAGAATGAAAACCGAAAAAAAAAAACTGTGTAAAAGGCAGAAGGCAACTCGTTCTGGGGTGATTGGACTTTCACGTCGTTTCACATCCGCAGCACATTTTCCTGTGGACCATTTCTCTCTCGTGATACATCTACATTTCTAGGACGCTCGACCCGCTGACCGAAAATGTTCGAGACAGCCTCAGACAACAGGCAGACAAGAAAATGAGCACTTCTTGCTATCCCACGTTTAATACTGAGAAGTTACATTTCTCAGGGCATTTTAAATCTTTCCGACAAGTGTTTCTGTGTGTGAAATCGAAGCTGTTGTTAGTCACAGGATTTTCAGCAATCAGTTTGAAGACCATTCATTGTAAAACCCCAAGTTGAAGAGCGACCTTCGGCGGTCAGTTCCGTCTGCATGTTTGGTTTAAATGCTTGTAAGTTTACATGACACCCTGCCCGGTGGAACAAAATAGCCTATACCTACCAGATTAGAGTCGCTTTCATTGTCTGCTATGTCACCCTGTTATGGTGCAGCAGATAGTTAGACTACTCTTGTCTGCTAAGTCATTTGGTGTTGGTAGTGTGTTGTACGATGTACGCATGTGTGGGTGTTGGGAGCCATGCCAGTCTCGAATGGAAGGGGGTAGGTAGCTCTGAAGTGGTCAAACATGAGTTCTGTAGGAGAATGTACAAACATTGAGAGCGAGAGAAAGCGAGACAGAAAGAGAGAAAGAGAGAGAGAGAGAGAGAGAGAGAGGGAGGGGGAGAGGGAGGGGAGAGAAGAGATTTTAAGATGTTCAGATTTGATCAGAGACTCGGTCCAGGAATTGTAGCTGTTCAGATTTCCCACGGGGTCTGGATAGTTCGATATGGTTTAGCTGGGCAGTAGAAGAGAGTGGTAGATGGTAGTAGAGTTGAAGTTTAGGGTATCTTTGAAGCAGAACGTTCCAGGTCCGGTGTCGATTAAAAAGAAATTGTATGTGAAGGGATTAATGGAGAAGATGTGGTGTGTCAAATAAGCGCGTGAAAGAGAGCGGGTGTGTTGAGGTTTGTAGTCAGAACAAAAAGGCCAGTGAGAAGCTGTAAGAAATGTTTACAAATGTTCTAGAGGAGGGTTGTGTGTGTGTGTGGAAGAAAAGTGGGATTTTCTTGGTTGTGGCGGGTTGTGGACCAACACCTTACCAACCTTCTTCTCGAAACACATGACCCCCCACACACAGCCACTACTTTCCATGTGTTTACCCCATCCACTTCAGAGCTGCTCCCTTCCATTCTTGACTGGCAAGGCCCCAAAACCCACACACGTGCATACATCGTACAACACACTACCCACACACCAACACCATTATATTAGTCATTGATCTCTCATTTTTCGTATTCAGTTACATTGAAGACAGCGCCACAGAGCGTTTTTAGTAAACTTCTTTTACCTTGACACATGAGCCATATCTTGAATTTCTCAACATAAACTACCTTGGATCAATATCTAGGACATTATGTAGGGATTGTCGCTATTTTTATGAAAACCAGTACAAATGACCATAATCTCGTTTGTAAGCAAATTTATCCCCATCTATTTCAGCAGCAATGTACAACACACACCCACTTCCTCTCCATGAACACATTGGTTGCAATGTACTTTCACTTAGCACTAGTCTTATACATTTACCTACAGACTACCCTCAGCACCATACACTGCTTTACCGGTCCAATTTCCCCAGGTTTAACAAGTCCGGAAAATGACGCGGGACGCAAGTCTGTTGTGTTCACATTTGTGATGTGTGCTTTGATGTATTGTTTACCGGCGCTGTTTTTGGTTATTTGGGGTCATGCCCACATATGCTACGCCATGCCTCTCTTCCACGATGCATGTGTTGCCACGCCTCTCTTCTGTGCTTGTTTGTTCTGCTTGCTTGGAGTTCCTCTAAATAATCCTCCCTCTTAGTCTCTCATCTGTGTGATGTCTCCGCCTTGTTGTTACACTGGGGCTGTATGAAGTAGGCCAACCTCGCACTACAAGTCCTTATAGTATGGTGAATTCATATTTTTGCCGAAAGGTTTACCAAAAACATTATCGGGACACGGAAATCGAAAATGGTGGTTGTCGAAGGGATTCTCGGAGCTCTCTCATGGAGTTAAACTTCCATGTGCTCTCCAGTGGCACTAATCAGTACTAATGTATTGATTCACTTGTAGTATGGAGAAACCTAGGGCAACTGTCTATCATCTGGCGGGGGTTATTTCTAACTTCTCGATGAGATGTTCTCTCTTTCTTTGCTCCTGTCTCACTTCCGGGCTGCTTCCTTAGAGAAAATGTTGTTTCCTCATTTATGAGGGGGAAAGTAACCATAAAACATACCTTTGTACTAACCCCCTCGATCCCCCATACTGCCACTTGTAGGAAGTTTGGACCTTCCAAAATCCACTGATCAGCCAGAAATCTGGCACCAGCTGGCCTTAGGAGAAGCTTCATGTTACAAATTTGTCTGGGAACAACATATGTTGCCATTGTCAAGCACCTTGCTAACTACGAGTTTTGGACATAGATGACAGTCTGGGCTGTCACCTACAGTAGGGATGTACTGCTCATTCCTTCTGTACAATACTCAAACAGAAAAAGCAGAGAGTAAATTGTGTTGACCTCCGAGAGCACGCAGAAGTAGCACTTGCCAAGACTACAACATTCTGTTTATAGTAAACAATTCATCGGAACGAATAGACAAATAGGCCGAGTAACAAAAAAAAATTCTTCTCTTCCTCCTGAGGTAATGCAAACAACTCATGGACATGCACACCTATTCTAGAGGGTGTAGTGAGAAGTTAGAAGTTGTCACGCCAAAGGTGGTACCTTATATACAGTTGTGCCGAAGTTGGCGAACGCAGTTTGTTTTAAATGGACACGTTATCCACGACGCTGAGCTAGTATGCCCTGATAGGCCAGAGGCACACTATGTAGAGAACTATCAAATTTAATTTTATGGCATCACCAGTCTAACAGTGCTAGACAAAAATGCGGTGAATGACACAACGAAATTCCTCCCATACAGAGTGTACACAGACTAGGCATGCGGCAGCCAGTAAAAAGGGCCTCGTGCTATTTTTCCATGACAGACATTAGATGTCCTTGGTTGACTTAGACGGCAAAAAACTGAACTCATAGTCAGGAATACAGTCGTTTGCCAGGAAGAACTTGAAAAGTTCTTTTGACACAGTGCTCAAAGACCTTTTGAACCAAATACAGAAAGAGCAATTGGCTATTAGGTTCCAAGCTGGTACTGGTATCTGTCCGGAATTGTTCTTCGATCGTTCTCTACAGAAATTTACCTGTTTCACAGATATATCCAGTCCTGTCCCCGCATGGTTCGTCATTCCAACTCCACGCATCTGCAGAGTCTTGGCAATGGCGGAAGACAGATTGAAAGCAGTCTTCGTCATTGTTCATAATGATCCTACCATTTCGCCGCAAGGTACCGATCGGTGTGCCTTGATGCCACCCATTATATACAGTTCCATTGAAAGTGCCACCCGTAGCTGTCCACAAGAATGTGCCTTCTTGGTTGAGATCATTTAAGCCAATCCATGCTCCATAGAAAATGCAGGGCTCTTCTCCTTTCTGCCTGAGCGCACTGCTGAGCACCAGTGTATTAATGTAGTCCTGCTCCCTCTGGCTTTCAATGGTTACTAACCCTGATTCAAGGGCAATGCAAGCCTGCCTCGCATCTTCCCAGTTTGCTGCATTAAAACTTAGGAAATAGCAGCTTCCATTAAATCGTTCAAACCCTGGAGCACAAACTAAAACAAAAAGAAAGTCGTTCATTGAAAGTTGGCGATGCTAAATGAGTGTGGATTTAAGTTTCGGCCGTAGACCTTGTAAGCATCAAACACTTAGTTTATGCCCTTCAACCAGTGAAAAGTTTCTATTCATATTTACATTCTAAAATAATTTAATTTGAATTAATATAGGTCTTTGTTTGCTTGAAAGATTAACTGTTGGCGTAGCGGACAATAAGGTGATTCTAGTCTGGTAGACGATTTCTTCCCTGGGTTCAAGTTCAAGTTTTCTTCAATTGGTTATTTTCTCTGTGTGGTCAGATCAGTGTCTTCATCCTTCGATTGCTGCCCTTAAATACGACTTTTTTTGAGGTTGAATGTTTTGCAACTGACCTGGGTTCGGCTAGTTGAACCTGTACAAACCAAGTTGTCCTCAATTTGTGTCAACTTCTGCTGCCACATTCCTAGCAGTCTGTCAGTTGACAGTCTGTGTATCGCATGGGTGATTGTTGCCATGGTTTTCCAGCGTCACAATCAGCCATCAATATCGATTAAGTGCTCCAAATTTGAAGTTGACCAGCAATGCAAATCAAGGACTGTGGGAACTCAGTCACTGGTGCTCATGAAACGACGCGGTGAGAAGACGAAGGGCTCAGAGAGTAAATCTGGTCCCACCTTTCATACCCAATCTCGATCTTTTACCCAAGCCGCATGTGATGAATTCATCGTCATCCTCAGTGCCCTGGCGGTAAGTCGCCCCTCAAATGGTGTAGGCTTCTTAGGTTCCGTGTAATACTTTTTCATGTCTTGGGATGATGGTGCCTCAACTGATGAAACGTGCCATGGCCACCTACTATTGATGTTTTCTTTCTTTACAGTCATAGGCCACCGTTCTTATTCTTTATTGTTCTACAAGTAGACAACGGCATTTTTGCGTTCTTCCCAAGTGGCGGCGTCAATCATACCGTTATGAATCTTCCGAGACAGTCTAAAGGGAGAAGGGAACGACGTTTCATCCACGGCCTTCCGAGAAAGCGCAATTTGCCTCAGTTTCGATTAGTACTCGCCTTCTCGACGTCTGCTTTGGAGAAATAGATCAATAGAATATGGAAGTATGGACGGCTGTATTTTTCTGCGGAAAATTCTTCTGGAAACTGCTAGAGAAAACCGTTTTATGTGACCATTGGAAAGACGCATAGAGCCCTGAGACATAGGAGAGATTACATGAGAGCCAAAAATGCTCTTTCTTCTAGACGCTTTAGGAAAAAATAAAAAGTTACAATAAAAGAAAAGTGATCCGTCCCTCTCCTCAGGGAGCCAAACCCAGCTTGATCATGGAAGCCATCAGAGCCAATCCTCCAAGAACTGATCGCTAGTGTGCTGCTTTCAAGTCATTGGCTTCTGGAGAGGCTGCAGCTTTGTTGCTTGGCAGGCCAAAGCGAAGAGGTCACATCGTCAAGCCTCAATGGTCAGCTCTGATGGGTAGTGATGGCTGGAACATTCTTGATGGACAAGCATTTATGCAACCTTCCAGTCTAAGCCATGTAGTGCTCCTTTCTTTAGTTTCTTCAGGACCTATCAAAGTGAAAGGGATCCCGAATGATGTGCAAAGGTTTATCCAGAAATGCCAGAAATGGCTATGTCTTCTGCTATTATTGTAAAGAAAACGATGTTTTCGATATCACCCTCATGATAAATTTCAAATAGAAGTCAGAAGAAAGCAAGAAGGACAAAAACAAAGAACGATTTTTGTTAAAACCAGTTGAAAACGTTTTTGTGCCCTGCCAGCTTCAGTTCAATGACACTCTGCTTTCAGTCTTTTATGTGCAGAAAACGCGTTCTTCTGTTACCGAGGCAAAGATGGGAGATTGAAGAAGGTTGAAGGACTCATCAGATCTCTTTCTCATGATCAACTCAAACAAGGTTAAGAACACTAGTTTTTAGGAGGCAAAGTGAGGAAGGAAATGGATGGTGTTAAATGAAAAGATGTTTCGTCGTCAACGCCATCATCAGTCCATCTGGAGACTAGAACCAGACCAGATGAACTGATGATGGCCCTACTGAAAAGTCTTCTCGTTTAACCCCATCCTTTTCCTTCCTCACTTCACATCCTAAGAACTATTGTTCTTAACCTTGTTTGAAAGATGGAAGAGCAAAAATCGTTCTGTGCCATCCGCACTGTCCTTAATGTTTTCTTTGACTTCTATTGGAAATATGGTATGATTGGTTAGTTCATGATGGCAAAAAGTCTAGATTGGGCATAGAAGCAATACATTTTCTGCAAGAAATAACCTCGGGAATCTTTTGATCCTCTGCTGACCAGTCTTTATTGATTAAAGGATAGTTTTGAATCGTTCAGTAAGCACCAAACCTCACTTCTTACGAGTGAAAACACTGAACAGAAAAATACTTCAAAACAGAAGTTCTGTGTTACTATAATGCCTTCAGAGAGAGATGGCGGTGGTAAGTTGGGGGACCCTAAGAGATGAGGCATGTAGGCCAGGCAGACAATAAGAGGGATGAAACACAAACTACTGCTATTTTTGAGGTAACTTTGTTTCTAATGGGGCTCAAATCATGATGACAGGTATGTACAAGAATGTTATATAAGTGATTTACTCCGTATATAAATTAGTATTACAATGTATAGTAATGGCGTATGTAAATTACTGTTAGAATGTACAGTTGCGTCGCCGTTGACAAACTACAGCTTGAAATTTAGCACCACCAACATGTGATTTGTTTTATTTAAGCATGTGGCTGTAAGAGGCCCTACAATGTGAGAAAAGGACTTCATCAATTTACACAGAATACGCTAACACACATCTCTCACACATCCTCCGCTCAGTTAACACCCTTCTCCTCACTGTAGGGAAGCCTTCATGCTTGGTTTTCACATACTTACACACGTTCACACCCCTACCACAGTCACACCAATGTTCACACCCTGCCACAGTCACACCAATGATCACACTCCTACCACTTTCTCACGAATGCTCATACACCTACCACACTCACACCAATGTTCACACTCCTACCATATTCACTTCAATACTCATACACCTACAGCATTCACACCAATGTTCACACCCCTACCACATTCCCACCAATGCTCATACAACTACCACACTCACACCATTGTCCACACTCCAACTGCATAACCCTCTGGTTCCTGTTGTCTCTCATTCCCTCTACCTTGCAACCACCGATCCGCTGGTAAGAAAGCTGCTATGGTCAAAATTAATTTGAGAGGTGTTGTACCTCAGTCAAGTTTCGACTGCTATTCATTTCCGGGTACTAAATCTTATTATTTTTGGTTCTTATTTTTCTATTAGCACCACGTGTAATCTTGAGCCTCCTAGTTTTGCTTCGGAGACGGGCTTGGGATTTTTATGTATTTTGCTTCTGTGCTACGCCCAGAATATCGAGTCGGCGGGCACTGCGGAAATCACGTCTGTGATGCCGGCGCGTGGGTCGGGCTGGCGGTGATTTACTCGACTGACGGACACTATGTCCTGGCCCTAAGTCCCAAGCCTATTGCATCAAGGAAAAGCTTTGAAGCTTACGTCGCTTTTCTCACCGTTTACTTCCTGTGCGTTAATGCACGCCAGACAGCCTACCAGCACAACCATGCAGCCGACCACGCTGGTGGTCATAGCAATCCAAACTGCCATCACTCTATCGTGGTTCACGGACGGGAGGGAGGCCTGCGTCACCTCATCAGATTATCCATTTCCACAACCACACAAGAATCCAGCCGATTCGCTAAAGAGAACTGAAAAAATCGAGAACGACGAGAGAGAGAGAGAGAGAGAGAGAGAGAGAGAGAGAGAGAGAGAGAGAGTAAAGCCAGCCACCTGTCCGCCTGGTCAGGACGTAGCGGTATAACGAAGAGCCGATACTGTCGATCGCGCATACAAAGAACGAAGAAAGCGCCCTGCAGGTGTGCCCTTTATGTTTTTGCAACTCAGTGCCGAGTGGCTTGCACTGTTGTTGTTGCGAGCGTTTTCTCCGCCTGCGCGGTCAGGCGCGTCGTCAGGCTTCGTCATGCCGAGTAGCCCATGTCACGGTGAGCTCAAGGAGCTCCTCATTAAATGCTTGGGAAAAGCCATTGAACGAATTGAGGATTGACTCGGTCAGTTGTTCGTCCTTGGGCCCGGGACTAGGCTTGGGGTTACGCTGCCCAAACGTTAACAGGCGGCAGGGAAAGCCGTCAAGCGACCCCAAGTGGAACTGCGTCAGTGTGGGAGAGGATATTAGCGTATAGCTCAAGCCTCATCCAGCCGTACAAATCGGCGGCCCGGGCTCTTCATGATCAGTTCCCAGTGACAATTTGAACTGTGCCGTACCTAAGGCCACCAAACCGAGGCAAACCTCAAGCACGATATTCGTTTGTGTTTGGGGAGCTCCCTGCTGGGAATAAGTGCCTATCAGTTGACCGGCCATTTCCGTGTTTGCCAGCAGCTGTAGAAACACACTCGAGACACGGTGTCACAAAGGCCTCGATGCATGCATGACTCCAGCCAGCGCGCCTACGCCCCAAACCATTACCGGTGCTTGCCCCAGCCCATGCATATAACGCATGTGGTTGTTGAGCTCCCCCAATTATGGTCCTAAGCCATCAGTCCGACCGCGAGCCAGCCAAGCCTTACTTAAGAAAGGGAATGTGCACATCTGACATGTCCCTACTCGACCTTCGGCGAGCTTTTGCAGCCTTTTTTAATATTCCCTACTAATGCTTGGCGACTTCAACGCCAAACACCACTTGTGGGATCAACATTAATTTTGACCCGAACGCTGCCGGCTATTACACCGCGACTATGTTTGACAACTTTGCGCTCAGTCAATGTGAGTCCTCTCCTACTCGGTACTCTTCCGACGGGAAATCCTGCTCTGTTTTTGACCTGTTCGCCACTGATCGGCCGGACCTGGTTCTCGAGACTGCAATAAGTAATCCCATATCTGACCACTGTTGCGTGACCGTGACCTTGCAACTCCGGCGACCCTGTGAACCCAAACAAGCATTGACCTTTATGATTACGAAAATGCTAAGTGTTCAGGACTTCATGCCGTTCTGCTCAATTCTCCACTGATGGATGCTATATCAGGCACCGACAACGTAGGCATTGATTGGACAATCTGGAAAGAAAAGCTTTGCGAAGCAATTTCTCGTCACATTCCAGTACGCACCATCTTCGTTCGCTCACCAAACAAGCCATTTATGTCGTCCCACCTCCACCATCTGAGCAGGGCCAAGCATCGCCTGTTTAAGGGGTCCCACGACACTAAAAAATTGGTACCTGCCACCTTAAACGGCGTTGCCAGTCGCGTCTGCTTTAGAGCGGCGAAAAAAAGCAATCGATGTCGCGTCGCCGATCCGGATCGACGACGACCTGCATGAACTGGAAACCGACAGAATTTGCTTGGGAGTTTTCTCTCCGTCTGTTCTTCCGATTGTGCGAGAAAAATTCCAGAAAAATACGAGGCTTCTGTCAGCGGATGTTTAATCGAGGATGGAGAAAACCAGGCCGCTTCTGCAAGGCGGGCGTAGCTGAGAGGACGGCTGCTTTGCTCGAGTGGCGTTCGAACGAGCAGGATGGG
>JAOWAR010087322.1:0-12438 GCA_028571005.1 Clathrina lutea | reverse complement strand
GGGCCATAACGTAACCCCAAGCGTCACGGCGAGAAGACTCATCAGTACTCGTGAAAACAAGCCTCTGCAGATCGTCACAATTCTCACCCATGATCGCAAGATTGCAGGCATCTTCATCTTCGAAAGTCCATGCCGGGGGTACTTTTACCCTCTTTGTGGCGATCGGACAACAGGTATCCGACGTGAATGGACGATCAAACAAAGGACGGAACAGCCTTCTCTCTTCCAGAGAGATGAGGCTCTTTTCCAAGTGCTCTTTGACGTCAGTCCTCTCGAAATGCACAGCCAGAGAGTAAATGTCACCTATCAGAAGCCTTTCGTTGTCCAAGCAGAACATTCGGGATCGTTGGCCTTCTCGTAAGATGATCTTAACGGCTTCCAAGTTGCCGCTGGCAGCAGCGAAAGCCAACCCATCCTTCAAGGCGTCCCACACAAGGAATTCCCGCTCAAAACTGATATTCCCGAAGTTCAAGTATAGGCGACGAAAGTCTACGAAGCGTGGGAGCTTTTCCAATAACCATCGTAGCCTGCCGTTACGTTTCTTGACAAGCTGCTCGCGAATGAACCACATCGGCTTTCCGTTGGCCATTCTCAATATCTCAGAGAGAAAATCTTCCTTGTCGACTCTCTTCTGGAACTCACAGTCCGATTCAGCGTCACTGTCACAGCTCATGGTGGATTTACTCTCGGCGACAAACTTCTAATCTTGTGGCAAGATCTTGAAAGGACAATCGAGCAAGCCCGCTCACAAGAGCCTCGTTTCTTACACACGACCTTGATCTGCCTTCGCAATATTAGTGTAATAAACACCCAAGTCGAAGGCAACAAGCGAGCGAGTGTTTGCCACGGCTCTCCAGTTAAGGGGTTCAACTGAAGTCTTGCCGCGAGTTGAAGGCTTCGTTTAGATTCTTCTCCCCTTTATAGGACGAGAGTTATGATTCACGCAAACAGGGATCGTATCTTCCCTAAACCGTACGGTAATGGACAGTTGCCGATGTACAAACCGACTTGCCGCTTCAGCTAGGGTATAGTCCCATCACATAAACCATCACGGCTTCATTTTCAAACCGACGGAGAAACGGATTACGGTGCGAAATACAAATAGGGCAAGAGAGTGGGAGAGATCGACAGAGAGAGAGAGAGAGAGAGAGAGAGAGAGAGATCGACCAGCGGAGCTGATTGTTACATCCCTCCCCCTCTCCGGTAGATCCCGTCCTCGCGATTGTACCGTCGCAGCAAAGGGCGATCCGAGAGAGATTAACCACTCAACGTTGTTTTGAGGGAAACTTACAGCTCAAACGTGTTAACTGGAGACTCACTGCTGAACCTGAGGTATTTCTTTATAGGCTATCTCGTCGAGCGTTAATCCACGGAGACTTACAGCTCAACAATTGACGGAAATTCGATAGACTCTCTTCGACAGTGATCTCCCCCAACCTCCTGCCCCCGCCCATCTCTGAATCAGCCTTTTGCCTAGCATGCACAAACAGGATGTCATGCTATTGATCAAGAAAACACACAAAAAATGATTTCGGAGTCAAAATGGAGGTGCCTAGCGTAACGATTAATTTCAGCTTTAGCTGCCGGGAAGAAACCTCCTGCTCTGGCGGGCAGTCTGCATTGGAGGAAAGAAACCGATTGAAAAGGAATCAGGCGACCTCAAAACAACAAGAAAAAAAAGCTGGAACAGATCACAGAAGAAGCTTTCAAAAGCTCGTGCAATGAGAAAATCTCCCATCCAGGCCGGTCGGTGCCGACGTCTTGGAATCCGGTGTAGGCTTAAAGGACAGCGCCACTAACTGCTCACGCCTAAGACGTATAGACTCTGCGTCGATGGAGGCAGAAGCGCTCGACGAAGGCAGCATCGCTCGACGGAGGCATCAACGCCTGGTACGAAGCCTCAGGCATATTCACTCGATTGGGGCTGCTCTGTGACACGCCGCGACAAAGCGCAAACGAACTTGTTTTGGAAATAAAGACTTTCTTCAGAGGCCAAGGCCAATCCATCGTCACGTCGATGCAACTGTGGCCAAAGTTTGCAGGAAAATCGGCGCTTTAAAGCGTGTGCGTAGGCAGCTTTCCACTCAGGCAAGGCGCCAGTTTCTGCTCAGTGTGATTGAAGGTGATTTGACATACTGCTCAGAAGCATTTCTAAATTCTCTTCCGGTAAAAGAGCTTCACCGGCTGTTGGCAATTCATCGCTGGTGCTGACTTTGATTCTGACTGCGAGGAAATTGCCCTGCAACTACGTGTTATTCCACTCCTTCAACGGTGGCTGCTCAAGATCAGCCGACTTGCATATGAATGTCACAGCCAGCCTACCAGCATTGTGCTAGTCTCTCTTATGCATCGGCTTGATTTGCGATATGCAACAAGAGGCATGGCCCAGTAAGATGTCACTGCTCCACTCGTTTCGAAAAAGGCTGCGAAATCATCATTGTCAAACAGGCTACCACTACTATGGAACTCTTTACCGAAGGACATAAAATCTAGTTACGGTACAAATCAGTTTGTGTGTAAAATTGTTTCGTTGTTGAAAGGTGATGATGTATATTTGTCTCGTTCGAAGTCACTTGTTCTGGACAATGTCTCTTCAATTTGATGTCATGTGATTATTGTTGATTCGGACTCTTTGTAATTGTACATGAGTACTGTTGAGTTTCCGATGTAAAACAAATAAATACAATACAATAAAAAACCGGTTGAGCTTCAGGGCTTATGGTGCAATACTTAATTCTGCATTTTTACGTCGCTATACAGCACCTCTGGCTTCACGGCTGTTCCGCCTTCAACGCACGCGGAGACTTTCTAAAATGGCGCCGAGTTGGGCACCCGAGTATCATAGCAACGAACAAGTATAATGGCAATACTCGAGCTGTATTTCTGAGTCTTGCCCGGAGGGACAAACGCAGATCTACACGCGATTATGTCGGTCGTCGTGTAAAATTTGGTTTGGAGCGCATATTTTGCCAGTTGTTGGTGAAAATTGCGTATTTCTCACGGGGAACATTACGTCATAAGCCTAGATTTATCACCAATACAGTGTTACGCTATCTTGGGCCAATGAAGAAACACGCGCATGCCTCTTGCTTGGCGTTGGAACGTGGAAGGCGTAGAGATCTTGCTTGGCGTGGGAACGTGGAAGGCGTAGAGGTGACACGCTAGGTGGAATGATTTTATGCTTTAGGACTTCTAAAAGGGGGTGAATAATGCCCGTATCACATGTCACAATTACAGCTTTCCGTTAGCACAAATCAACTGACGCCCTAATATAACAAGCTGCCACCTCAATATATCTACCTGCATTTTAGTTGTCCTCGAACGTTCCGCCGTCGGGCAATCACACGTCGCATTCCTGCACGTTTCGTTTGAGATACACAGCGGTGGCGTCAAAGTTTATGGTTCGTTGACTACCGTTTTTTTTTTCGGAGTTCAGAGCACAAGCTTTCCAAAGGGTAGGCAAAGCTCTTTCTCGGAGAGCGAAGCTCCTTTGGGCCAGAATCAAACGCAGCGCCTCTGTTGAGCGTGTGTCGATTTGCCGAATCTCCTTCTAAACTTTGTCGAAACCCGGGTCCTTTCCGGCGGAGGCCTTTCCTTCAGAGCTGCTTGGGTCCTAAGGATGAGGCTAGGGTTCACCCGCCAAGCATTTGGTTTTGGTGCCGTCTCGTCGTACGACAGTACAAATCTGCAAAAGCGGAGGGCTGATCATTTTCACCATCCGGCGGTTGTGGCAAGCTCGACCGTGAATGGGAGTATTAATTCTGTGTATCTGGTTGCGTAAAGACAAGAGGGTCAAAAATCGAGTCTACTGTTTTCACAAAGCTTAACCCTACATAAGCCAGGGGGCATATTTCCCCCTACCAAACTCCAACCTCTCTCTCCCTCTCTAGATATCTCTCCCCCCTCTCTCTCTATCTATCTCTCTCTCTCTCTCTCTCTCTCAGTGAAGGCTTCAGCCGCTGACGGTACATGATCTTCGGAAAATACCATTATATAGTTATAAGCAGTGTCCTTGCGATTGTACTCTCTGACAGAAATCGTGTTACATATATGGCTCATTGCGACCTTTTGGGCCGCCGGTGTGATATCAATTGCTGATCCTCAGAGATTTAAGCTGAACTGCCATAGTCCCCTGATCTACATGATCATCATGTTTGTAAAGACGTGACTTCCATTAACCTATTTTTCCCTACTTACATTTATCATCCTCTCACGAAAGGGCCTTGCGGAAATGCTGTAGCTTCAACATAATTCTACATTACCCTATCCATCATTGAGTTATATTATCCGTCTTTCCAGACATCCTTAGATATTTCAATACGATGATGGTTTCAAGAGATGATCATTCATGACTTTCCATCGTGGGTTTTCAAGTCAGAAAAGAAATTAAAGGTTAAATGGCGGTGGAAAGATGAAATGCTGATCTCATGCTGGGAATTCAAAATTTACCAAACCTTTCTTTTAAACATGAGCAGAAAAGGGCAATGTTTGGCCAGGTTTGCCCTGGCCTTAAGTAGGTCGATTTGGCAAACAAAATGGCGAGAGATTTTCAACAGCTTTAGTGCAAAAACATGTTGGAGAGAATTGTGAAAAATCCACATCACAGCTGCACAAGGCTAGCAGTGAAGCTATACCTCACACTGTCCATCAGTTGCAAAAAGGTTTAGTTCTATGAAGCAATATTTTGATAAACGCTCAACTCGTTGCAGGAACTGGGATTCGAATCCACGCAGCACTAAATCGCCTGACAGACAATAGCCACCCTTACTGTCCGCTGCGCCAACGTCTCCGCGCTAAGTTCAGCAAAAAGTTTTCTTCGACCAACTACAACCATGTCACGTGATTATCATCGTAAGTGTCGCTGGATCGTGCCATTCTCGGGCATGGGGAGAAACTTCATCACAAGCTGGCTCCCCTATATCTACTGAAGTAGAATCGCTCACAAGCCGCGGATCCCCTAACCCTTTGAGGCATCACTCCAAGATTTCGCCTCTGAAAATCTACACTACACCCTTGCAATGCACTCCCATTGCAAGTCCTGTGGATTAGTGAGCGTCTCCGGATCACCCGTGACTCAATTGCATTAGTCAAGTGAACAAGGAACTTCTTTTCAAGCAGCCCCTCCTCAGCTGGTCTCTAGCGTGCAATGGCCTCAGTCCGTACTCAGCCCTTATTTTCTCTCGCCGTCTCATTTCATGTTTTGATCTAGCGCTGCAGTCATATGACCCTTCTTCCTACTTGTCTTCTTCATAGTCGTCATCCCGCCACCCCTTCTGAGTCTTATTTGATAGCCCCCTCCCACTCGAGCCATCGACGATGGTAAGGAAGATGAGATCTGTTTCGGTCAAGCTTCAGAAATCCAAGCAGTCAAGAGGTGATGAAGACTTGATGTTTTGTCAAGGAGAGCACCGTGCGCCTCACCGCAATTTGCAGCTTTGAAGTATCCTGCCCCGGGTAGGGTAATCAGTAAGTTGTCAATTATATGAACAGTAAGCGCCTTTCTTGAAATTGGGTTTCTTTATGATATCTTCGTACGCGTCTTGTTAATGAATGTATTGCCGTGAGTACCATGGCAGCCAAATACCGCCATGTCATGCATCCGCTTGAATAAAGCTTTTAGAGGAAAAATCATGGGTGACATGAAACCCGTGTACATAACAACTAAAGCACACGCGCACACATGCATAGTTCAGTCGCAATCGTGCGATGTGTTTCCAATAGCGCAAGGGCATGAGGCCGATCCATCGACACAATAGTACCTGACAAGGCGGCATGATCGTGGGATCATGGCGACTGAGAGTAGGGACTGAGTTGGACGAAGCCGCCATGATTTTTACGATCATGCCAGCCGCCGGAAGGTTTGATTTGGGTTTATACGGACCCATTGTGAAGCAAAAGCGGAGAGAGAAAGGAACAACACGAAAAGCAGAACTGTTGTCGTAGCGTTCAAACGGACCCACTTTGATACAAAGAAAGAGAAAGAAACACTTGACGGAAAAAGAGAAACAGTTGATCCCATAAGCAGCTGCGAATTACAAAGATCTTTTTTCAGGTGGAACAGGAATCCGGCCGAGCTCGCCAACAATCTGGATCAGGCTGGCGAAGGCGCTGCGTAGATCTACTTGGCGGCCGTGAACTCCAATCAAGTGTTTTCTTTCAGTTGATCTACGTCTTCCCTCTGTGCTGAAAGCGGCTTCTGGGCTCCGACGTTCCTTTTTGGGCGATCAATACCGATGCCCAAGCAAGTTAAGGCTGTCTAATGTGTTTATTTTCACTACGGCCATGATTATGTTTCTGACCCAGTTACTATATGAAAGTGGCGCGAAAATTAGAGCCACGCCAGCCCTGTTCCTCGTCTGGCCGTGAAAAGTTTCAGCCTCCGAGGCAGACACAAATATGATCAAAAGATCACATCAATCAGGAAGTCAGGTCAGCATGTCGAGGGGTACGGCCACGGCTGAAGTTTTTATTCCTTTGGCTGAACTTGCCCGTTATAAGGAAACAGACGCATTATGCGCTATTATCCGGGCAAGACGTTTGGGCAGCGCCTGGTGGGGCAAAGGGGAGGACAAGAGTTTCTTTTGCAACCCGCTATTTTCTTTTTTTCTTCAAAAATCTCACTGTGATTTCCCATTTCATTCCATTTGTAGGCTTACCGGGGAAAATGATGTAGCCATCGCAAAATGGTTGCCAGTTATCATGCAAATAGTCCATTGTTCAAATTAGCGTTTTTAGAAATTTGTAAAAGCGACTTTCACATACAACTCCTCGTTTTTGGAATAAGAAAGGAGAATCTCGCTTTAGATTCCCCTTGTTGGCCAGAGTTATCCCCTCCATCTTCTCCTTTTCCTTTGCTCTTTCTGTAGACGGGAGAGTTGAAGAGGTTAAAATGATGCTCTCGCTGGCAAAGCGTGCCCACCTCCTCTTTGGTGTGCTTATCGCTCTTTCAATTGGTTGCCAAGATTTGGCTGCCGCCCCATCGAGCCAAGACAACAGTAAGCCGAAAAGCAAGATCAAACCACATGTTAATTCGTGATATTCTGTTTATGCGCATTGATATCTAGGGACGGTTGGAGGCAACTGCGCGTACACTACCTGCATGTCTGCATGTTCATATACCTGTAGCACCTTAACGTCTGTACTGAAAATTTAAACCTTCTAGCTAGTACGCAATAGCTACACAACTCAACACAGTCCAACCCAAAATCAGTGAGCACAGTGTAACAGACAGGACTGTGATGACAAATCAAGGTACAATCGATTCGTCCGCAAGAAAAATTAAAGTGGCAAAGTATTAGGCAGCTTAGCAAAGAGTCATGATGGTGTTTGTTGAAAAAACGGACTAATGAAACGTTTTAATTTTTCAGCTGAAGGCAGCAATGCACCCCAAGATTGTATGTTGACCATCATACAAAACTCAGAAGTATTCAACTCCAGCCGTGCCTACAAGATCTTTCAACGCAAACAGCTCGACGAAGCTATCCTGATGATCCTTGACTACAACGATGCCGACAGGCTTCTTGAAAGGAGCGGCTTTACCTCAGCAATCATCAGAGCCAAGATTTTGCTTTGTGTGAGCCCGGGTATGTCTTAATTTAAAAGTATCCATCCAACGTTGATGCTACACAAGTTAAAGGGACACTGTGGCGTTCTTTTTCATTTAACACCTGTCTAGGATTCTTCAGCCTTTGATAAGACAGAATAGCAGGCAGACTCTGACAATGTTTGCTGCACAGTACAGGGCATAGTGAGAAGCAAAACGCTCGCATTATAAGGACTTTTATCACGAAATGAAAGAAAGTGTCAAGCCAAACGTAATAAACCAAGGTCAACCATCAAAGCGGTGGAAGAGAGATGGGGTCAAACCGATCCACGCTATTTGTCTGTGAATGAGTGACCCACCATGGGTAACATGAACGTGTATGTCCCCTCTCCCTTCATCCATCTGTCCGTGTTTGGATATTCTATCTGTTCTCCTCCAGAGTTGAACGTGTGTGGTCTTCGGCAGACGTGTAGAAATGGCGCTACGTGTGAGAACCGAATCAACAACTACACATGTCACTGTGCACCTGGTTTTTATGGAAAACATTGCGAGACAAGTGAGATCGCCTGAAATTGGAAACTGAAGGGTTTATCGATGATCACTCCTTGAAGATTTGACAAAACTGTCGGTACATTGTTTCAGTTCCAATCTGGCGCAATCTATTCGACCTGAGAATCTTATGTCTGATACCTGCCCTTAAGCACGAGTCAACCGGGCTGTCCTTTCCTTGTGACAGATCGCAATGAGTGTTCAGCCACTCCATGTTCTCATAGCAACTGCACGGATATTATCAACGGCTAAACCTGCGAGTGTGACGCTGGATATACCGGTGTACGCTGTCAATCAGGTGAGGAAAATGAGAAGGAAAAGCTGAAAGTGACCTTTCAGCATTATTTCAGCTCTTCCAGAGAATAGGTCAGCTTATTTATAGATCAACACAAATGCTTGAATCTGAACAAAATCAAAGCCGCAACATGGTCGGTGGCGTGTTTGAAGGCAAACAGCCTTTACTTGAATTATCCACAGCATTTTGTCACGAGGACAACACATGTACAATATTCGTCCTTTCCATTTCCAGTTTGAAAACCATACCCATGGCTTGATAAAATTGGCTGGTAAGTGAAGTGGCCGATTACAAGGAAATGCTTAAGAGTGGTTGACCGACAATTTTTGCACATCATCATCAAAATTAGCGGACCAAGCAATGCAAGTTATCAATAGCTACCGCATGATATAATTAAAGCATTAGAATAACCGATCAAACTCGTTCAGCTTGTTCTAGTCTGAAACCCTTTGATTCATGATGTCTTTCCTCCTTTACATCCTTCCTTTTCTGCTGCTTGTCATCACTGCACTCGCAATACGAACGCATGGTCTTCAGATGTTTGAAGCGGTCTTCAGTCAAAAGATGCACACTGCCACCGTCCACGGTAACGTTCACGTACTAAACAGAACTTTTACTAGCCCTTTGTTGTCTTCACTATTTGAAAAAAAGCTAAAAGTTCACTGTTATGTTTGCCCTCCTCGGACGCGTACCAACAGACTTGTAATCGAACTCGAAGCAGCAGATGGAAGTTTTGAATCGTTCCTAAAACTTTGAGCTCTGCGAAGCTGTTTCCCTAGCCCGGAAAATGAGTGTGTTCCTCACGTGTGCTGTATGTCATGTTGTATGTCCAAGTGGATTTGCGTGTTGAGAAGCCGACTATAGGTGCAGATCTGCGTCATCACAGTTAGTCGTGGGCAGTTGAGCCATTTTTGACATAAATATTCAAGAATACCGAGCGCGAGCCCCGGATTCCCCTCCAAGCCTGACTGCTTTGCCGTGAACAGCATTTTTATGCCCTCCGATCCAAAGAAGCCAGATGTGAAGTTGGGCGCACCTTTGCTCCCGCTTTTTACGGGATATCAAGTTTTTGACCCCAAAGTTTTGTGGAAAGAAATTTGGGCCATACTTTTCGATGTGAATAGACAATTATCAACATGCAGAGTCTTTAGAATATAGAGCCCGTTCTCCATATAAAGGCGTTATCATTGACCTAATTCCCAGTGGATGGCATTGGCTTCCTTTTTGCAAAAGGAAAGGATGCCTCTCTTTGTTTGCTTAAAGGCATCCCATTAGTGATGTCAATGATACCCCTTTTGACCCAGAACCTCCCCAAGAATCTTTTCTTTCAACACACACATACATGCACGGGCATTCACATACACCCACATTGCTGCCCCACTACTCACTACATGCACAATAGTTGGACGCTTCCCGTACCATGACGACACGGTGACTTCGAACTATAAGATTGACGGCCACCAGCAGTCATCCAATCTCTTCTCTTCCTTTCTCCTCTCCTCAATTTTTTTGTGCAACCTCAGTGGACCTCGACCCATTTCATCCCTTAGTGCCCTATCCTGTTTTTGAATTAGGTCCCAAAACAGGGTGGCATAGAGTTGTCTAGGTTTCTTGCAGGATTCTGTTTCTCGTATCAGAGTGATGATCCTCGAGTAATAAAACGAGCCTTCTGCTACGCTTCTAGCTTTCTAATTAGCGTGCTGACAACAGGCGTCACAATTCACCTTTCCCTCTCGCCCAACTAAATTCTACAAAATTGAAAAACACACACATGCACCGCATAAACACATATCTCTACCATTGCCTATCACCAAGCTAATCATTTCTTGGCAACAAAAGAAAGTTGTGTTCAAAGCTCGATCTAGACTGCAGCACTTCGGGAAATTTCCTTTAGAGGAGCTACTCTGCTGGGATGGTACCACTTTAGGGGCGTTCTCTTCTTGCTTGCATGCAGATTTTGATGAGTGCAGCTCATCACGGTCATGTGAACATGGCGGTCATTGTCAGGATGGTGTCAACACATACTCCTGTCTCTGCCAGCCTGGGTACACTGGGACTCATTGTGAGAAAGGTCAGAAATATCTCGAAGTATGAAATACTGTCGCAAAACAGAAGTGCTAAAGGAGTAATTGCATAAGCCATAAACATTTGAACCAACACCACAAGGGTGAAAATTTTAGTCTCAACAACATGACTGAATCAAGCCTTGGAAATAAAATACCTAGATAATTAGAGTTCCGACAGGAAATTTTAAACTCTAGTCTGCTGACGCTAAGGGGAGCTCGCATTTTACTAAATACAATAAGGAGAAGTCCAAAGCTCCACAAAATCTGCACAATGATGTTTTGATGTTTTAAAATCATGCATAATTAATTTTGATTTCAAGAAAGGTATTTCAGCATCAGTTGCTCCTTTTGGATTGCGCTGACCATTGGCTTGCGTAAAACGAAATACAGGACTGTCATGGTGATGTGTCCACGTGGTAATGGTGTATGCTGGTTGTCATGGTGATGTGTCCATGTGTGGTAATGGTGTACGCTGGTTTTATGCATTTACCCTTTCTTGCTATTGTATTGTTCTTTCAGACATTAACGAGTGTTCCAGTCTTCCTTGTCGAAATCTCGGGTCCTGTCTCGACGGGGTGAACACATGCCTTTGCTTCCATGGTTACAAGGGCATTAACTGTGAAATTGGTAAGCCTTAGAAATCTGAAATCAGGGAATACATTTAAATATTTGAAGGTGAACAGTACAATCACGAAAAGGCATCTAGCTATTCTGATGAATATTATTCTGATGAATTTTATTCTGAAGATTTTCAACCTTCTGGTCTTTGTAAATTGTTACAGAGTGGTTAAATGAAACGACCTTGGAAAGAGTAACAAACCTCCTCGACCAGCAAGGTGAGAGAGTCTTGAATCTTGTTGAGCGCCAGGCTTTGTACAATAACAAGCAACCCCCCCCCCCTCTTTTGTCAAACAGCTTGGAACAGTGTTGACTGTAGTCTCAGATCTGTCAAGCCTTGTTGTACAAAAAGTAACCTATTCTTTTCAAAACCCTCTGAGAAGTGTCTTCAACATATATGTGAATTCTCCGACATCAAGAGCAGATGAATTGCTGGACTGGAGAATTATTGATGAGGACAGTGCAAAGCTGGCTCCTTGTGCGCTCATTGCCCCTGGGAGTGCAAAAAGAACAGTTGTTCCCTTTGGATACAGATCTCCGCATGCTCATAAACCTTCTAAGAAAGAATCCGCCAGCCCGCACTGATTTATGACAAAAAGACATCACGAAACCATTTTTTCTAAAAGTTTTCGAAAGAATTTGAAAAAGATTGCCGCAATTAAAAGCTTTTCTACATAATCAGCAATCATCCTTAGCCGTTTAGAGATAGACCATTATGGATGTTCACCAGCTTGCTCAAAGATTTTGCCCTAACTTTGAAAGCAAAAGTTAGTTCTTCTCACATTTGGGTCTTGACTTCTTTAGGTTCTGTGTATATTCGCTGGGACGCACAACTTGTCCATCTACTTCTCATCTCATCTACAATGGATCAGCTGGAGCTTCCTGGCATACACACAAGGGCAGTGGAAGCAATCCTCTCTGTCTGCCTGATAAGCCCAAATATGGACGATATGCAGACCACCAATGGGGTGGCATTATCCACGGTGTGGAATATGACATGCACAGGCAAAATCAGCCACATTGTTCTTCTTTCACGGCACCGCAATGTGCTGTGCGCTGTGTGTGAAACAATTGGAAGGAAGTCTACATTCATGCTTCCGGCCACAAACGAGTGTCCAGTTGGCTGGGTTAGAGAGCACCATGGTTACATTATGTCATCAATTTTTCATCTTGAATATTCATCCCAGTATTTGTGTTTTGATGACAACATTGAGGCCATACCTGGACACGATGGCTGGGATGGATCACGGTTTTCTCCAGTATCAGTCCAGTGTAACCATCGATTACCCTGTCCACCCTTTGTCGATGGTCGTGAATTGACTTGCGCAGTTTGCTCAAAATAATGCAAGCTTTTGTCCACCAAAGAC
>JAOWAR010087211.1:0-12442 GCA_028571005.1 Clathrina lutea | reverse complement strand
GGGAAGAAAAAAAAACATGAAAAAAAATAGATCTGAGAAAAGAAAATCACAAAACCTCCTTTAGAAACAAACAGATAACATGTCATGTGCAACAAAAACAAAAACAATTCGAAAGTATCCCCTACAGTCGAAGCTGACATACCTTACAAAAGAAAGTGCTCCCCGCTTACAGAAAACAGAAGTCTCACAATGCACCAAGCTGTGCCTGCAAGTCAGCCAGGTCATCTTTGACTTCGACTTCTGCTCGACTTGTGTCCTTTTCTGCTGGCAGGCTGTACGCCACTGTCACGCCCTCCCCTAGCACAGGTAAAGCGGCGTCCTCCGTGTTGGGCGCTGATTCATCCACTAGACAAATACCCCACTCATTGCTTTCATGAACGACTTCTTCCTCCTCTGCAGCGACCTCCTCGGCGGGTGGGCCTTGAGCCTTGAGCAGTTTCTGGTGTGCCTCTTGGCGCCGGCAGCAGTGCGAGTCTGTGCACTGTGGGTTAGGTTTCATCTCCATCTTCGGGAAGAAGTCTACCATGGCGCTGTAGCCCAGATAGTGAGAAACCGTGCCAAACTCCAGCAGCATCTTTAGCGTGTTCTGCACCAAAAGACCAGCGACGACGCCCATCGTCGTTGGCAAGGACGCTGCGCACACGCCTTCACGCTTCAGTGTTCGCTCGTCGATGTTGTCAGCCACCACAAGAGGAGGTGCACAGGCAAAACAAGCTGTCTGGCCGGGCCGTATGAGCTGAATGTGCCCGGACATGGCGTTCTCGCTCACCCCGGACTCCATCCACACCTGGCCGAGTTCGTTGCAAGCACAGTTGATGCACATGCGAGCCTCGAAGTTATCCACACAGCTAAGCACGAGGTCGACAGCACCGCCGGCCAGAGAGCCCGTACGCAGACGACCCATGAAATGATCAAAGTTATCCACCGTGGTGATATTGTAATTGTGGGCCTCGATCTTGACATCCGGGTTGATACCTTGCAGTGTCCTCGATGCAGCCTCCACCTTGCTCAGACCGACCTGATCAGGCGTGAAAAACAGGCGGTTCATGTTGGCCAGCTCCACTTTGTCGTAGTCAAACAAAACTAGCTTGCCGACGCCGCAGCGGGTGAGCATTTCGGCTGTGACACTGCCCACACCGCCGACCCCGACAACAGCGACTGTGAACTGACGAATCCGCTCGTAGTCCTTTACAATGCCCATGCGCTTCAACGCCATCAGTCGGCTGTAAGGATTGGTGTCGACCACCTCCGACGACATCTGTGCGATTGGCGTGCGACCCGCCGAGCGGGCGTTCAGTACCGCCAGCTTTTCTTCAGCTGCCTTCAACTGGGCGCGGAGCGATTCTATGGTGTCTGACATTTTGACCTGCTGAGAAGGACTCTCGATATGTGCGCTGGCAGGTCGACGTTAAAAGTGACAGGAAGCCTCGAAAACGCGAAAAGACGTGGAAGTCTCAAATCTTCCGGAGATCGAGATCCGATGATAAATCCGGCGATACTGGCAGCGCCATTTTCCAGTACCATGACAACGAGAAATGGCGCATGCACGAGCTCGGCGCGCGAGTTCGACTGGCAACGATCATGATCTCCAGATCTACGGCGATTCAACATCGTAGACGTAGTCTTGATGGTGAATCGTTCACCCAGATAAACAAGTGAGGAGCGTATTCCGTCTTCATCCTTTGTAAACTAGGAGGTTTCAGTCTTTTCGTCTGAAGCTGCGCCAGTTTTACGTTTGAAGGGACTGCGTTGGTGGTGGGCAGTTATGGCGAACGATGAGGCTGTGTCGGCTGTGCGCTCTGATATCCAGAGTGCAGCCGAAGAATATGAGCAGGTCGTTAGCGGTACCCGAACCCGGGTGGACGATGATGGAGTTGTTTACGAATGGGATGCGGAGCGTCGTGGTTGGTTCCCGAAGGTGAGCTGCCTGCACTACAGCCGATCCAGGTGGCTCCGATTTCTGGGGATACCACAGCATTTTAACTGGGCTTTGTTCACACTATGCATAAGGGCTCTCGCGTTCTTGGCACACGGCTGCACTGCAAGATTACTGCAGACAATAGCTTTGTATGACAGGGAACACCAAGCTGGCAATAGAGTGACGGCGCGCGTGCACGCACACACACAAAAATAAGGAAATAAATAAATAAATAAATAAAGGAAAAACATTCCTCATGAGTCAGCTGCTTCATAGTTTGGGGTAATCGAAAATACCTACCTCTTGCTATCAAACATAAACCAAGAGGAATGTCCTTGCTGGTTGGGTGGCAGACTTCCAGCTTGCTCGTCTGACTTCTCCACCGCCTGTCTTTCACCGACACGTACACTGGCACATTCAAATGCAGTAGCAGGCACTGAAATTTGCTCTTGCCTGTTTTTGCTCATGCTTGCAGTCCTTGCAAAACACCTGAAAATCACACAATGATAACTAATATAAGGTGTTTTGAAAAAAAAAAAACTTCTTGACCTTCTTGAATTGTACGTAGAAAAACTCTCTCTTGGTAAAGTCACACCTTCGGATATTTTGAACGATGTTTCGGCAGAGGTGTGCCAGCCTTCATCAGCTTCTGAATACCTTTCCTCTCGGAACAGGGATCAGTAATACCAGCTACTTAAATCGTCTCCGATGTCTGCTGTCCGTTTGGAAGCCTGCCAATGCCAGAGAGTTGTATGTTAATTTTAAGCCTTTCTACAGAACTCAGAAAATGTTGACTTCACATGTCTAGCACCTTCACATTGTCCCAGTCGATTTTGTGTCCACTGAGACAATCATGCTCCGCCACCGCTGAAAGATCAAATCTTGCCCTGGTATTTCGCTGATGCTCACTCTTCCTGATCTGAAATGATCTAGAGGTTTCCCCAATGTAAGTGTCTGAGCAGTCTACGCAAGCAATTTCGTAGACTTCCCCTTTCCGTTTACCCACAGGCACTGCATCTTTGAGGCCTGCACATTTGTGCCCTTCCCATGGTTGAGTTTTGTCAACTACCCGGATCCTTACTTTCCATAGTTCCCAGGTGATTTGCTGACTCACCCCCCACCCCCCTCCCGACATATGACACCATCACTGTGGCATCAGGTTTGTCCCGTACAGTCTGACTTCCACATTTTTTTATGCTCTCCTAATCGTGCTCATGACAAAACTCTGTCAATGCCCGTTGATTTTAAGGACACTAAACAGGTGCTTCTCTTCCTACTTCTTTCCCTCAGTACCATCCTGAGTGTAATGCGTGCCATTCCTGTCAAGCAATGACATAATGACTGCTCGCTTTACACTCAAAGGATGGTGGGACTTAAAAGACAGAATCCCGTCAGTATGTGTCTTTTTTTTTTTTCGAAAACATCGTTAGCAAAGTCCCTTCCTGACCTGTTCACTTGAACATCTAGGAAGGGCAAATGACTGACCATCTTGCTCTTTCTCACAGTCTGAAAAGGGAAATCTGTTCTCCGTGAAAAAGATCAGTACAGCCAAGACAACTCAGTTCGAAAACGTTTCGCCACTAGGGCTTCGTCAGTTCGACAAAAACGAATTGACAATTACAGGGAATTTAAACCGCAACAGGGAAAGGAAGGTATGAAGAGGAGGCGCTAGTAGGTGACAAAAGAGCCCCCCAAGACATTGTCACCAGCACCCCCTAAGACATTGTCAAGCGCAGGACAGTGGATAGGCGGTGGATTCAGCGGATAAAAAACACCATTGGCTTCTCTTTAATGAGCAGGGACGACGGAATGGATATGTTGTAACTTTGTTGTAAAACTATTCAAAACTTCTTTTTGTTCTCCTGTTTTTCTAAACCTTTCTTTTTTTTTCACCTGGGTATTCTTTTGGCATGTCTTCTAGTAATTTTCACACCCCTTTTGTGACCTCCCAGCGCTTCCTCTTCCCCCATGTCCTCTGGTAATTTTCTCACCCTCTCTTGTCACCTACTAGCGCGTCCTCTTCATGCCTTCCTTTCCCTGTTGCAGTTTAAATTCCCTGTAATTGTCAATTTGTTTTTGTCGAACTGAGGAAGCCCAGTGGCGAAACGTTTTCGAACTGAGTTGTCTTGGCTGTACTGATCTCTTTCTCACAGGTAACCTTGATATTGTCATCCTGTTTATTCAGGTGTTGCAACATCTGGTTGGCATGGTTTCCTTTGCTTAAAGCAAACACGTCCACACGTCTTCCATAGTTTCGGGGCAAAACCTTTCTTTGAAGCTGAGAGCAGGGTCTTTCTTTTCAAAGTTCTCCATAAAAAGGTTTGTAACCACAGACAATACTGGTGATCCCACGGTAACACCCTCTTTTGGGTGATAATATTTCCCGTTGAAAGGGAAATACATTGACTTCAAGCAGTAAGCTAAATGCTTAAGGATGTTAACCCTGAGGGGAGTCGTTTCCGAAAGTGTTCCGTCATCTTCCAGCCTACTTCTAGCCCGTCCAACAGACGATCGATCGGCAAACTGGTGTACAGCGCTTTAACATCATAGCTAGTCATAATCTCGTCATCCTCGGGTTTGGCATCAGATAGATCCTCGACAAACTCTTTACTGTTCTTTGTCGTGAACTGCCAACTAGAGGAGACAAAATCTTGGCTAGATATTTGCTGGCATTGTAAGTTGCCGTTCTGACCGTGGATATGACGGGCCTGGCAGGAGAGTCTGATTTGTGTGATTTTATTCTGCTGCAGAACCTCGGCAGAGGCGCAGGTGAAGAGCTAAGAGAATCATATTCCGGTTTCTTGATGATGTTTCTTTGAAAGAATTTCCAGACAATTCGATTGAGTCCATCTTCAACCTTCTTGGTAGGGTCTCTCTTGACCACCTTGAAGGGATTTTTCTGAATCACGTCATCTACTTTCTTTTCATGATCATGTTTGGGGAGAGTAAGTTTTAAAGAATCCCTCTGAATATTCACAATAAACGCAAATGTTTATGGGGGATTGTCTTGATTGAAAAGGATCCTTTCATTATTGTTTTTCTTTTTTGTGATTTCCTATTAGTTATTTATTTTTGCTGTTTATTATTTTGTTTATTTATCTTTTTTATGTTTCAATAATTTAATTCCTTATTCATTTTTTTGCTTTTATTTTCCCCTTTTCATTTTTTTCTTTCCCCTCTTTGTTTTTTGTTTGTCCTACCCTATCCTACCCTTCTGGTCATCTCTCTCACACTCCCTTGCTGGAAATGCATACACCGGGATTGCTGCCATGCTACATGCTACATACGCAAGAGACACTTCGCCGTACCATAACGACATTGTGACTCTGGATTCAAATGATTCAGACAGCCGCCAGCAGTCAAACACTCTTCTCTTCTCTCTTTTTTTTTTTTTTTCTCGCCTCTTTTTGCTTACCCTGTACAGCTTTGGAACCCGTTGTTATCCCCTAGTGCCCTATCCTGTGTTGAGATAGGTCCTGAAACAGCTGGGCATAGAAGTGTAGGTTTCTTGTAGGATATTTTCTTGTATCGGATAACGGCAACTGATGAAACAGTCCTGTTGCTCTTGTAACTTTTATTTTGCATGCTAACAACCAAATCGCATTTCACCTTTCCTTCTAGTCCAACTATATATGTATTTTATTTGCACACATACACAGACAACACTAATTGCTGGAGGAACCACCTTCGGGTCTGACTTTGGTAGTAATTTCTTTCACCTAAAGACAATTATCGCATAAGCGCTGGGTATTCAGCAACTTTTATGCGATGGCTATCCAAAGGTCTGTACAATGAGGTTTAAGAAGACGGTGTTTTTCATTCAACGACAGATTGACGCTGACTTCATTGCATATTACCAAGCCAGCTATGGTGTGGCCGATGAAACAGCAGAAGCTGCAACAGTCAGCGAACCGTCAACGGTAGGTCAACTGCTGAAGATAACTGTACTCAATGGCTCTTATTTTTTGCTTTTTTCCCCCTTTGTATCGTTGATGCTGACCATGTGTTTGGAACATTGATAAAAAAAGTACTTCCTTCTTTAGCTGTTTTGTGAGTGGGCACTGTCTGTATATCAGAATTGACGGAAACTCAACATTATAATCATCCGAGTGTAACAGGTGCTAGTATTTTCTTTGTTTGGTACAATCTTAATTTTAAGGTGGCCAGTAGATGGAGTGGCCGGACGTCAAGAGTTTAGGTGAAGGGAGTTTGAGTGTTGGAGTGTATGTGCTGCATCTCTAGGAAGTCAGTACTTTACAGGTTTGATGTGGAAAGAAAAGAAATAGGTGGAAAAGAATCTCTGCGTTGTTAGTGAGCAAGCTGCAAGTAATAGAGTTGTCCATTGTAGGAGAGTGAAACTATGGCAGCTGCGTTTTGAAGGATGGAAAGTGTCAAAGTTTGTCGACGTTTGTTGCTGTCCTCACTCGCAGAAGGGGCAGCCGTCGAGTCAGCCTGAAGAAGCATCAAAACCTGTTGAAAGTGTAAGTGTTTTTCTCGTGCACGAAGTCCTTATCAGAAGCTTTGCTTGGCATTGCTTGTAAATGTCGATTCTCCATGGTCTGAACTTCTTCATTCTGTGCGGCTGACAGCCGATGGACACGCTTGCTTTACTTTTAGGAATATTTGTTGTTATTGTTGTTTGCAGCCAGCTAATGATGGAAGCCGACGAGGTGATGTTCAAGCTCCCAAGCCACAAGCAGAGAAAAGGAAGCAATCGCAGCCAGGTGAGCAAAGAGATGATGGGAGAAAATGCTTGTTGGTGTCTGTGCAAGGGTCATGTTCATATCATGATTCACTTGCCTAGTCATTACTCTTAAGAATTTTTTTCCAAGTAAGATTGTAATAGTAGGCTGGGTTAAAGCTTTCTCCATAATTTTTCAAAACTCACCAGCCAGAGTACACTTTCATTTTCGATGTTTCGGCAGTGGTACGGTTGCCTTCATCAGGATATTTTAAAGAAGTGCAGCCAAGGTCAGCAAACTGATAGGGTAGAGGTGACAAAAGCAGGGTGACAACAAGAGAATTGAAGGCACTTTATGCTTCACGGAAACTGTTAAATCGACTGAATAATTGTAGAAACAGATTACAAAACATAAAGGTGCTAAAATGATAGCATTCCAGGTGCTGCTTTTATTCTGTCCCATATCCCGATTCATTGCAAGTTTCCTCTACCCAATGTGGAAGGCATTGAGTAGAGGAAACTCGCAATGAATATCCTGATGGAGGCAACAGTGCCACTGCCGAAACGTCGAAATTCAAAGTGTGCTTTGGCTGGTAAGTTGGGAGAATTATGGAGAATTTTTTTCCCACTGTGGGCAATGACAAAAGAAAAGCAACACAACCTTCAATAAGTTGCTGCCTCCAGCCTGGTTGACCTCTAGCCGTACTCAAAAACTTAAACAAGGCTTTGGACTGTTTTGACTGCATGTCCTCTCTGAGTATGTGAAGAGGAGCCTTGACTTTTTTAAGACTCTGCTTGGACATACACTTGTGGGAGAGCTGCTATTGCCTTCTGTACACTTGGTACAACTTGTGGTCGCCTGCAACTCGATAATTGGGACTCAAAACTACTCTTTTTCAGCTGCAATAGATTTATTAGACCCGGCCAAGCAGGTTTCAGCGATAAAATACAAGTCCTTATATATAGATCAAACTGTTTTCACGCTCCTTAAGGAGGGAATGAAATACTGACAGAGAACCCTCTGATCGTTAAATTCATAGTCGGTGGTACTTTTGGCTCTTCCTTGGGCATGTTTGAACTCTCAGTTCGCCCATGCTTGTAAGCCATCATCATTCACCCGGTGGTGATCCTTGCTGGCTGATCAGGCCTTGAGGGCAAGATGGTTCATTTTTCCTTCCCGTTCCTGACCGAATTTCACCAGAGTGATTTGAGTGGACGCTGGTAAGTGAAACAGGCTTGACTGGTTGGCACAGTTGTGCATTCATTTTTGGCTGGACATAGATCGGCATAAATCAGTGATTTTCTGTTGTTTTAGTCCACTGCGCTCTTGTTCATCAGTATGGCTGAAACTTTAGCAGAACTTGTTTTGGCAACCATTCTTCGCGATGACAGTGTGGCCTGTTTGGGTATGCTCTTCGTTTTTTTTTTTTTTTTTTCTTTTTGCTTTATTTTGCTTTTGTTTGTGCAGAATGGTTTGACATGGAGCCAGAAAAGAACAACAACGTCTACGTTTCAGGTAAGCTCGCTTTTCTCTAACTTTGAAGGTGCCTGTTTCTTCCGAAGGAAAATGTATCCTCTGAAATGAATGTTCTCGGGAAGATGTGCTTTTGCCACCTATTTTCTCATTAGTGGTGCTTGGTTTTGGCAGGTGCAGTTACCATGGCAATGGTTATTTTTCTTGTCTTGTTTGCTCTTAACCTCGTACCCAGACTCTTCTGTGCTCAAAAATCTGACAATCACACGAAAGAAGAGCCTGGGGAAGGTGTAGCACTGTGCCTGCGCGAGCTTCGCATCAGCCAGCTAAAGCGTTGGAAATTTCCCGTCTTCACATGTGTCTATGGATACCAGCATTGCCTGCAGTTTAAAGTTCACTTTCAGTTTTGTTTTCTTTTGCCTGTGCTGTTTACTCACACGTTCCGTAGCTACCACTCCATTGGTATCTCATTTAGTCTTCGGTCTTTCGGTACACAGGCTGGCAGATATGGCAGTGCAAGTGCCATGCACAGATTCTAGCCTACCTAGGCCTCCACTCGCTTTCAGGATGTAACCTCTCTCTCTCTCTCTCTCTCTTTCTCTCTTCCTCTCTCTCTCTCTCTCTCTTTCTCTCTCTCTCTCTCTCTCTCTCTCTCTCGCCACAGCCTTCTCTAAAAGCTTTCACGCATTGGACACAGTTTTCGCAAACACACGAAGACAGTAGGATGAGCCCCACTCAGGCCCAAAAGCATGTTCAATGCCAAGTAGCTCATAAATTTCCTGTATAGATGCAAGGAAAAATCACCCTGTCGCACCATCGCAGCCATCTCTGACAGGCCATGATGGCAGGACGGGATGAATGAGTGAAGAAAATAAAATATATTGCGCTGATAATCACTTCCAATATCGAAACAACAAACCGTCTGTTTCCCTTTGCAATCACAACTTTTGACCGATGGCTGGAACTGAAAACAGGAAGTTGTGAGGTGGCATGGCAGGTTGCTGTGACCATGACACGGCGTAAGCTACCCATGGTAATAGTACATGTCATAACCAAGTAAGCTTTTTTTTTTCGGCGAAGCATTAAGTGCGCATGCTCAGCACCCGCAAGACGTTGTGGGTGCTAAGCATGCACACAGTACCTATAGCAGGTCCTTATTTCAGTCAGCCAGCTTGTGTCACCGAACTAAGGTCTGGTTTCGAGGCTAGATGCTCTTTGATGCAGGACTGCCTTTGGATACGACGGATCAAGAGTTTTTTGACTTCATGTCCAAGTGTGGAATTGTAATGGTGGACGAAGATACCAGTGAGTGTGTTGCAGGGCTTTGTTGTCAATTTGACGTTTCTTTGAATGTACCTGTTTCTCCCCATGATGCATGGGTAGTGCTGCTGAGGAGGTGTTGCTGGGCACTGATCAGATTGGTCATGGCCTCCGTGTGTGTGTGTGTGTGTGTGTGTCTGTCTGTCTGTCTGTCTGTCTGTCTGTCTGTGCCTATGTGTGTGCGTGCGCGCGTGTGTGTGTGTGTGTGTGTTGTGTGTGTTGTGTGTGTGTGTGTGTTGTGTGTGTGTGTGTGTGTTGTGTGTGTGTGTGTGTGTGTTGTGTGTGTGTGTGTTTGTGTGCGTTATGTGTGTGTGTTAATGTGTGTGTGTGTGTTAATGTGTGCGTGCGTGCGTGCGTGTGCGTGTGTGTGTGTGTGTGTGTGTGTGTGCAGCAATATACTCAGGTTTCTCAGTTTGTCACAGATTCTCAACTCTTGCACCGTTTAGAACATGTATAAGTAAGGCACGCATGCTGTGGATTCCAGGTTCCAATCCTGGTCGGGGCAAGAGAGTGTCTTTTTCCACCCACCTGAAGCATCATCTTTTTCTTTCTCCTATCATTTCTTCCTCATTAGCACATAAATTTTTATCGAAGAAATGTTGAAATCTAATGTTTATTTCTTCCATAGAATATTTTTGTTGAAGGGGCACTCTCCTCTGGAAGGAAGTGTGTGTTAGCCTTTTTGTTCACTGGGGGTTACAATGCACCTTTTGCAGACGTTCCGAAGATCAAGCTGTATCGTGATGAGAAGGGAGAGCTGAAAGGGGATGCTCGCTGTTGTTATCTGAAGGTCAGAACTGTTCGCTTTCTTCAGTTTTGTCTGAAATAGCACTGCGCCGTCAAGTCCAACTCTTCACCGCAATGACCAGTTTATCACCTGCTCTTAGCAGATTATTTGAAGCACCAGAAGGTCTTCGGAGACCAGTTAGCTGTGGAACTGTGCTACGTGGACATATGAATTGGCTTCAAGTTTTTATTCAGATGTTGTCATCCCTTCTCGCTTAGTTTCCGGCAGCACCTCATTAGACACTTTCTCTTTGCTGTTGTACAGCATGAATCCGTAGTTCTAGCCGAGGACCTCCTGGATGGCAGTCTGTTCAGAGATAATGAAATCCAGGTGGAGCAGGTATGGCTTGTTTAGCTGTTATGTTGATCAACTCAAAACTGATCATATGCTTTCTGTGGTTTAGTGGAGCTCTTGGTGCAGTTTGCAGACTTCGTTGATGCCTCTGTTGGTGCAGTTTGCAGACTTCGTTGATGCCGTTGTTGTTGATGACCTTTTTTTTCTCTCCTGCCTTTTCTCTTTTAGGCTGTGTTTGAAAGGAAGGGTGATTTCAACCCTGCCCTCCGCAAGAAGAAGAAGAAAAACAAGAAGAAGAAGAACCAGAAATCTGCTCAGGAAAGGTAAGTTTGACGCTTGTTTGACTATTTGTCCTCTACTCATTGTCGTGCCCCTTCCCTTTGCCGTCTCGTTCTCTGTCCTCCTTTTCTCTGTCATCAGGCTTCCTATCTGTGATTTGTCTCTTCTTTGCGTGAAGCTGGCATTCTCTAGTGCCTGTCTTCTCCTGTCATGCATGCTTGAGGCTGGTCTTCTGATTCTATCTTCACTTGTCACTGTAGGTTGCTTGATTGGAGAGAGCGACCTACTGGGCCCAAGCGTACCAAGTCAGACAAAGTGATCATCTTCAAGAACGTCTTCAAACCAGAAGACTTTGATGTGAGCTATTCAATTGTGGTTGGAGAAGCACTAAGTAATCAGTTGGCCGGGCGTAGAAATGCAGTTACGGAGTTGTCAAAAAACGTCACTTGCCTTTTACCGTTTTTGTAGAGGACAGTTTAAAGTCTGTTTTCTGAACGATAGGCTATCTTAGAAGGGAGATCAGGGTTTTTCTTTTTATGTTACTTTGATTGGCATTGTATTTTTTATTTTCTACATCATGGCTGAACTGCTGACACTTGGTGAAAGGTGGCTGTGCCCGATCGACCCGTCTTCCTTATGTTGCAATCATGTTTTCATAATGCCGATGTTCTTTGTTTGTGTGTGACAAGCTGTCGTAATGCAGATTTACTTAGGAAAGGCATTGTGGCTTTCCAGTGGATGGATTTGTGCTGTTGTTTATTCAGGCTGGATCTTCCATTGTTGTTGTTTTACTTTTGTCTTTTCACAGGAGGATGCGACACTGATCACTGAAATTCGAGATGACATTCGGGGAGAGTGTGAGAAGTGTGGTCCAGTTCATAAAGTGATTGTTTATGACGTAAGTCTCCTCCTGCCTTCTCCGTGCCTATTATCAGTATTATTATTATTATTGGTATTAGAAAAATCGCGGACTTCTACGTGAAGTACTACGCTGACGGAAACCGCGCAAATGATGGAAAGAAATGAAGAACAGAGCAAAAATCATCGGACTGCTGCGACCAGCATATGCATGGATGTACGTATGCTTGCTTGTTGCCGTGACAGTTAGGCAATGCGTTCTAGTAAACAACACTTTAACAAGTTAAAGTTCCACTTTATTTATTTTGAAGGGCAATTCCCATTGCTTCTTTGATGTTGGTTGGATCAGCATTTCCACGTGTACGTAAACATGGTAATAGACAGCAACAGACATGCTGTGTGTGTGTGTTTCCGTGTGTGATCTTTGGTTTGTTCAGCACGCTGCTTATCATGGTTAATGGGAAACAGAGAAATGAAACTGAGCTTTCCATGCCTGTCTGTTTGTTGGTGCTTTAGAGACACACTGATGGAGTTGTGTCTGTAGCATTCAAGGACTTTGATGGTGCAGACAACTGTCTAGCGGTGAGTCTCTCGTGGCCTTGTTGAGATGAGGTTTCTCTTGTGTGTGTTTCTTGTCTGTTTAATGACATAAGCAGTTGTGTCGTGGCTGAGAAACTGTGATTCTTCTCTCTCTCTCTCTCTCTCTCTCTCTCTGTCTCTCTCTCTCTCTCTCTCTCTCCCTTTCTCTCTCTCCCTTTCTCTCTTTCTCTCTTTCTCTCTCTCTCTCTCTCTCTCTCTCTCTCTCTCTCTCTCTCTCTCTCTCTCTCTCTC
>JAOWAR010087100.1:0-12442 GCA_028571005.1 Clathrina lutea | reverse complement strand
TTATCTGAATTTAAAAATAAAGCAAAGCAACACTTTCTATCTCCATCGTGCCCCTGCTCATTACATGTCCCTTAGTGCTCATGTAAAGCTTGCTTTCACTGCAAAACTTTGTCCCTTACTCCTAAACCGCCCTTCTTCTATTCTAAATCGCAACAGCATTGATTGCCCACATCTCAGGCAACCCTGTAAAGTTTTGCACTATGTATAATTTTGTATACGGTTTCGGCCTTTCAGCAAATTCAATAAAAATCATATCAAAATCAAAGGCATATGAACAATGTAGACTGGCGAGGCATCGAGAAAATTCGATTGAAGGGCCAGAGCCGAGCCAGCTGGAGGAACAAGAAACGGCTGAATTCAAATCCGGCTGGAAAGAGTAGCAGCATTTAGAGGACCAGGCACAAATTTGCTTTCAAGTGACCATAGCAGAGACAAGCAATCCTTACTCTGTTTTTTATCTTACATGTACAAGCGCTAGCGCCTAGATGATGCGTCGCTCGTTCGTCAGCTCAAGCAGCAGCACATCAAGCAGGAAAGAATGTACGTACTTTAGACGCAGTTGCTGAAAGTCAGGAAAAATCACTAACAACAGTACTTTTTGCTGATAAGCGCAATAGTTTGAAGAGAAACCCGAGGGCTGATGGTCGTATTGACGCATTCCGGGATCTTCGAATGGCGACTATTGTGGGTACATGTATTTCAACGAAGGTCGGTGTCCGTAATCTTCCTTTTGTTATTTTTTCCATCTACCCCATGCGGCATAGGCGGTCAATCATTCAAACTCTAGCTCCTTTATAGCATCGATGGGAAAACTATCTCCGAGGTCCGATGCGACCTCTCCTAGCAACCGTTTATCCGGACACTTTGTCTCAAAACATCTGAATTCTCATTCAGCCTCTTCTGGCTTCACTTCTCGCGTCGCTCGAAAACTATTTTCCTCATACCGGTTTCAATTATTCAATGGAACCAGAGCGCCCGGTTAGCTCAGTCGGTAGAGCATCAGACTTTTAATCTGAGGGTCAAGGGTTCAAGTCCCTTATCGGGCGATCAAACTTTATTTCCCGAATCATTCTTCATCTTTGTTCAAACCCCTCCTCTCCTTGCGGCTCGCTTTTCTTCTGCTCTCCCCTTCAGCATATTCATTTTGAAACTTTTCGTTATTCTGTTTCCTCCTCTTCCAGATCTTTTTCTTTTTTTGTTCTGCTGGAAAAGCCATTCAAAGAAAGAGAAGAGGAAGAAATGACACGAGGGGAGGGCTCGAACCTGCGGCGCCATCGCCCAGCACAGTCGGAATGCCACTCGGCTAACTCAACTATTTTTCACCACCAAGTCGGCCCAATTTCCATGGCTTGTAGTCTTAGTTGTAGAGGCATCTTAAACTTTAATGTCCGCATGAAAGGTAGACCGAACAGAGGTCGTGACTCGAAGGCATGCTCAAAGCAAGAGAAAAGAAATGCACCTAACTTGACCGTCGGCATCTGACAAAAATGATAGGAGGCTGACAAAAAGCGATGCTAAGGTTCCACCGAGATTTGAACTCGGATCGCTGGATTCAAAGTCCAGAGTGCTAACCATTACACCATGGAACCTACGGCTCGTCAGTACAATTTGTACTGAATCACATTCCTGCAAGCAGGTAAAATATGATGGAAGGTGAGTTTTTCACGTGAACTGACTGAGCTGATGAGATGTACATGTCGCTTGATCTGGAAATCACAGCTCTAGCGCTCTGACGAAGTCAATCACACAAGGAAGTAGAACCAAGAGTATCGGTGACAGTGGGACATTTTGGCTACAGGGGCCGCACGTGAGAAAGATTCTGTTCACCTTACAGGACGACGCAAAATTGGTGTTAATTACATAAAGAACACAGGTATAATTTCGTCCAACATCTTGACTGCCTTAGCGATAAACACGGCTTGAATTCTTGTTTGGGTCAGTTTATGTATGTGTATAACAACAGTTTTGGCTACTTGGCGGCCAGCCTTCGTCATGCACCTGACCTGACGAAGGCTACTACAGAGTAGCCGAAACTGTTGTTATATAGATGCATAAGCTGACTGCTGAAACAAGAATTAAAACCGTTTTTAACACATATAATCGATATCAGCTTTTCTCTGTGTCTCCCTGAAAACGGGGTCGCGTGGGTCACGTACGCACTCATGGTACTACACGTAGCTCTTGCCTTTTGGCAGGCACTCAAACGCAGAGTTAGGAGCCAAATCGGAAGCTGAGAGTTCTTCTTGCTGGCGTCAAGTTTCTTCCTCTGACTTCGACTCCTCGCGATCATTTTCCCTTTCTTGTTTTCCGAGCCGCAAGATCGTAGAGTCGCGACGTTGTTCAGTCGGTGATTTCAAACAGTTGTGGCTCAAAACGCACATTAGGAGCGCGACATCATCTTCATATTTTTGGGACTTACCAACCGAAAAAAAAACGAGAAAAAGAAAGACAAAGGAATGGGAAAGGAAAAAAGAGCAGGGAACAGCCAAGAAACGTTGAAAGATTGCCGAGTTTTGAGATCTTAGTGGTAGGGCAAGACTTCGGAAGTAAACTTGGCCCTGTGGTCTTGTGGCAAACAAAGCTTTTCTGGCTATTGTTGCTTTTTCCGCTGCCAGCATCGGCAAAATACCTGAAGCCGGACTAGCATGTAGGTTTACAACGTGATTCAAACCGACCGGCCTCCGAATTGGAACACTCAAACCGAACTGGCTGTTCACAGAGATTGGCTAAAGAGATGTGACTACACCGAGGAAAACTGAAAAACTTTTCTAAAGCTATCTGTTTTAGTGTGCCAAGCCCGCGGTCATCCACGCAGGGCCAGCTTCCTTAGCTGCTACACCGTCAAGGGACTGCTCGCAGAGGGGTTTCACGACCGTTGTTTTCTCTTTGTTTTTCTTTCAAAGCGAAATGGCAGCCCAGAGAAAGTGTTCTCTGTTGTCGGAGACTTTGCTCGTTTGCCGCTCTCCTTGATTTCCCAAGGAGCAGATATCGATTCGATAGCATGTGACAAAACTGCTTTCCTTCATCGCTCGAATTCTTTGCGTGTCGTTCTCCTATCCTGATCTCTCCCGGCCTCAGCTGCCAGCGTCTTTGGTCGGAGCGAATGCCTTTGCACATATTGATGAAGTGATAAAGTCCCGGGTTTGTCGCAATCTTGCTTCAGATTCTGGACACTGATGAGGCCGCAAAGGCCGAAACAGTACTATCTGTATCTTCCTTTTTTTTTTTCACATTTCGCCGATGCAATTTCTCCTTCTTTCGTCCTCTCGAGCTTTTGGACTTTCTACTAAGAAAACGGTAAGCTGTTTTCTTCCTTCTTTCCTCTTTCTTCTTTGTTTGTGAGGGTTGGCCCGGTACCTCGACGGGCCAGAAAACTGGCACAATATGGCCGAAAGCTCTCAGCCACATCATTGTTCAAGTTTGAACAGTGTAGATATGCCGGACACTGATCATGAGAAACTGCAGATTATTACGCTTTAAAGTAAGTTTGGAATTTGGACCGGGACGCCATCTTCATCTCTGCCAGTTTTCTCCTTCACTTCAGATGGAAGTCGTTCCTTCTTCACGGCGAGTCATCTTCCCTTCGCCCCTGCCAATCATCACCGTTATGATTGCCAATCACCACCGACGTGACCTCGTCACCCACCTGCGAATGCGTGCGAAGGTTCCATGGTGTAATGGTTAGCACTCTGGACTCTGAATCCAGCGATCCGAGTTCAAATCTCGGTGGAACCTGAACCTGCACTTGTTCTTTTTCATTTTCGTTAATTGCCCAACTGAGTCTGAGATTTTCCCTTTCTTGCGCTAGCCGCCTCACCTATATGCCTAGTTAATTTTTTTTTCTCATCCTCCGCGCGCATGCATTTGCTCCGAAAACAAGAACTTGATCATGGGACTAAGAAGGTAAAAAAAAAAAAAGTCTTTCAACCTTCTTCAATCCCTTGGGCTGGACCAACCCCTATTTGGACTTGCAAGAGAGCTGGTCTGCCACACGGAGAGGCTTCAGCATCGCTACCATAGCCTCCACTCCCTGCAACGCTGCAAGCGGAACGGACTGACTCCCAACTGCGTCCTGGTAAACACGCAGCTAGTCCTTACGCAACACCAGATGAGCTGATGATGCATGATGACGTTGACGCCGAAACGTTTTCTCCTTTAACACCATCCTTTTCCTTCCAAACTTCGCGTCCAAAGAACAAGTAAACAAAGCAAGAAAATGGTGATTGCCAGTGCCAGATCACCCCCGCCCGTGCACGTTTGTCGAAAATACGCGTATACGCACGTGTAGCACCATGGGTAGACCAGGAGATCTTCGACGAGGTGTATGTTTCCGGTACGTCATGCTATAATGCTTGAACCACAACGCTAGGATCGGAGACACTGGCACTACATAAATATTACAAGCAGCCAATCATGCCAAGCGCCAGAGCAATAGATGTTACGCCATATAACTGCGGATTAGATTTGAGCGGGCCTCCTGCAGAGGCGGGTGCTCAAATCCGGGCCACCCTCGAAGGTGGTTCCCGTACGTTTTGAAATGCGCGACTTGGCATGTACACAGCCACATCCCTTGTGGGTATTCTGACCAAGTTTGATTTGTCTAGTGGAAAAGAAAAGGCGTTTTTGCCCTTGGTTTTGTCACTTACCCAGCGAGAGCATTTTGAGAATTTACTGCGGTGAGTTGGTGGCGGGAGATCTCGGTCTGGTTTCAATGGGAAAACTGTACGGGACAGCCTTTGAGACACACGTCTCCGACCCCCAGGTAGATAAGGAAAGCGCAGTCCAAGTCTTGATCGCTTCCAATTTTTTTGCGCAAGTATTGAGGAAAAATTCAGTCAACCGGACGAAACATATTTTGGAACATTTCGATAAAGGCGCGAAAGGGAGCTGCTCGATCAAAAAAAGGGCGCAAAAACGAGAGAGCTGAAGATTGGCTGAGAACAGAGCAAGATCAGACCGGGAATGAAACAGCAGACGAGAAGAGCGTTTGGCCATATAGTAGCCCACGAGTTCGCTGTACTTTATGAGTCAACAACGACAGCAAGCTCGATACAGTGAAGGTTTTAAACTTTTAATCTTCGCCGGGCGAAGGTATCGTTCAATGTTCCGTAGCAAATAGCGTGGGTGGTGTCAGGAATAAACAGTACAAGGACATTGTATATCTACGGTAGGGCATCAGTGAGTCAGCCCTAGTTCGAGGCGACGGACTCTTTATGTTCATTTCTCTTTTCTTTCTTCGAGGAAAGTGCCCTTCCTTGAGCATAAAGTAAGCTCGTTGCGAAGAAGGTCTCGATCCCCAAAGAGCGCATGCTCATCAGCAAAGAGCTCAATTTTGCGATGGAAAGTCAGCTTCCTGCACCGGAGCAGACCTCGGCTGGTGGAAGTGCTTCGTTGCTTGTGAGTGTCGGCAGGTGCAACTGAACCAGAAGCCAGCACTCAAGTGGTATGTCGTCGAGATCGATTCCGAAAAGGACACTTTTGCTTCTTTTTTCGGGTGCTTGGCGGACGCGTCAAGGTCAGGTCATCCCCCGCCTCAATTTGTACGCTCCCTCCCATCGAAAGGCGAAGCGTTGGTCACACGATGCAGTATGAAGTCGAGCATCGACGGCCAGGCTGCAGAGAAGGTGGAAGTGGCAGCATGACTTTCCCTTCGGAAATGCTCTGCGGAATTTGGGAAGTTCGTCTCGTTTGAGATAACAAAAAGTATGGGAAACAGCAGCTAGCGGCCAGCATCGTCCCGACGCTAATAAGACTGGAGCAACAAAGAGTGTCCTAACGCAACATTCACGCTGAAGGCGGGCGGCGAGCGGCATGTCAGGTGTCAGATGCGCTGAATGCGGCAGGCTTCGATGCGTGTATTCTGAGAGGAAGCGATCATGATCACTGTCCCCGGGCTCCATCATTGCATGCACTTTTCTTTTACGCGCATCGACGTTGACTCAAGGTAGTCATGGTACTGGACAAGGTTTGCGATCAGGTCAAGTCATCAGCCGGATGCCGCGCAGGCGAAGCCGCTCCTGTCGTGTCTCCGGCAAAATCTCAAAAAGGGTATCAACCAACGCCGAGACAAATGCCTCTCCGCTAGAGTTTTTGCAACCTTTCGTAAACCCCAGCTTCTTCTCTCCCCAAAATGACACCACGTCGTCGTAGAGCCGCCACTTCCCGCGATAGTTGGGCGTGGCTCGCAGCTCTTCAGAGCCCCTCATTGCCGGCAGGCTCAGCTGGGTTTCCTGCCCTCTTAAGCGCGCATCATGACAGCGAAGGCGTCCTGAGCGGCTGCTACCTTCGCCTCGCCAACTGGCGGATCCACTAGCTCAACTGAAAAAGTGCCAAACGAGGAACAGCAAGGCCCTATTCGAAGTGAGTTCGGAACCTCGCATCGCTCCGACAAGCTGCTCGATGGCGATTGCGCTATAGAAATTCCCGCCCGGGAAAAATCGCGGGGGAGAAAAGTCTCTTTGAAAGGTACCGGGTTGTTTTCCATCGAAGCCACAGACAATCCGTCAACACATGGGCCACTGGTTGTCAACTTCTATGGGCAGGATGTACCATAGCAGCAGCGTTTCCTTTCCGCGGAGAATGCGGAAGGAAGTGAGCACCGTGCCTTCTTCTTTTTCCGCCATGTTCGGTCTGCGAAAAGCTAACACTGGCTGGACTGCGCACAAAATGCGACCAGGCTTGATACGAAGGCGCGCCTTTTGCCCTGCATGATGCTCGGGGAAGAAACGCTTGAATGGTGATATGCATGGATTGGCGGGTGTATCTACCACGGGTGTTGCCACCTCTCTTTGTACATGTAGATGTAGATGTAGACTTACATGTAGCAATCGCCATCCTTCGCAACTCGTGACGAAAAGCAGTGATATGAACGTTCCTGTCATGACCTTTCCTCGAAGGTCATGTTTTCCTCTTCAATTTAAGTATTTGACTTCCTGTTGTCGCCTCCATGTTCATATGCGTATGCATATGTGCAGCCTCACCTCCATTACCATGTATGTATGCATGCGTGCAAGCTCGTGGGTTGGCTGTTGATTGTGAACAGATGGAGAAGAAGAATAAAGCCGGAGTTTTTCCTTGTAGATTAGCCTTGGTGTCCATGCAGTGTCTGTGAACCGGGTAGCACATATCACACACGATCACAACATGGACACCAAGGCTAATCTACAAATAAAAACTCCGGCTTTATTATTCTTCCCCATCTGTTCACAATCTACAGTCGAACCACCAGCTTGCACGCATGCATACATACAGCCTTTGTACATGGACAACGCTATTCTCAGCCTATCGACAACCGTGGACGTTCTTGAATTTTTCCAGAAAGTGCGCACACTTCTACGCAAGGCAGCCTTCAACCTTCGTTCCTGGTCATTGAACTGTCAGCCACTTCAAGCTGCTGCTGCAGCTGAAGACGTCGCCGATACAAACATTACGGTCTCTCTTCTTGGCCTTCGATGGACACCGGCATCGGATACAATCTCCTTCCCACAATGCCTTTCCACATCTCTGGCAGACATAAGCACCAAACGAAAAATTCTTCACCACATATCACTGGTCTTTGACCCTTTGGGACTGTTGTCCCCGGTTTTGTTCAAGGCAAAAATTTTCCTGCAAGACCTCTGGACCTGTCCACTCTCTTGGGACACCATCCTCCCAGATGATCTACAGGAGTCTTGGCAGGTCCTCTCAGCAGACCTCCAGAGCACATTGCAGTTCACATGTTCACGCCAGCTGATACCTGGATTGACCGACGACTTCACTACCTGCAGTGCCATTGACATCTTTGTTGATGCCAGTCCCAAGGCCTATGGCGCATCAGCCTATCTTGTGCACAATACAAGTACAGCCTTCATCATGGCGATCGCGTGAGAGTTCGGGTCGCACCATTGAAACGCCTGACCCTGCCTCAGTTGGAGCTTATGGCAGCAGCGCTAGGGAAGCATCTTTCGTGTCACATCTCAAACACATTGGGCAATATCAATACAACCGATTGGTTGGACAGCCAGATCGTTCTACAGTGGCTTTTGTCTGTTCCTCCTTGAAATCGCAGCAACAGCTCCTGCAGCGTGGTCTCTTCCCATCCCTCAGCCTCCATCAGCGACACATCTACCTGTTGTTCATCCCCGCCCCGGTAGGCCCAGCCGAACTGCTGCTGCCAAAGCGCGGGCCATTGTTAACTGATGTTGGATGACGATGTCACTTGACTTTCTTTGTCTTTTTCCTTTCCTTTTCTACAATTTTCTCCCATCATGTTTCCCCTCATTTCTGGCCCCCCGGAGTGTCATGACCCGGAGTGTCATGACCCTGAGTGTCATGACCCGGAGTGTCATGACCTTTCCTCTAAGGTCATGTTTTTCCTCTTCCATTTAAGTATTTGCCTCCATGTTCATGTGCGTATGCATGCGTACAGCCTCACCTCCATGTTCATGTGTGTATGCATGCGTGCAACCTTGTGGTTCGACTGTAGCTTGCGATCAGATGGAGAAGAAGAATAAAGCCGGAGTTTTACTTGTAGATTAGCCTTGGTGTCCATGCAGTGTCGGCGAACCGGGTAGCACATGACACACACCATCACGACAGCTTCTGCTTTTACTAGTTCTCAGACTAGTTAGGTTTTCTCTTCAGTTGGAAAGTTAAACTTCTAATTGCCTTCTTTGTTGACTATTGCTGCTTGTCGTAAAAACGACCGCACAACAACTACAATTGAAACTGAAACTGAAGGATCCTTTGCTTCACTTCCCGTTCCCCCTTGCTCTACTGCAAAAACAGGTGTAACAAGGGAATACTGCGTGTAGCAGTGAAACACTTTTGAGATCCTTCAAAAAAAGGAGGAAGAACACATGTCTTATATGGGCAGAGTAAAGAAAATAGGTTTGACAGAAAAAGAGGGAGAAGTCCGAGATAGTAAATACAGGATAACCCGGAAAGGCAGGCACGTGCTGAAATGCAGCAAGCACCTGCAACTTATATGCAGGTGCACGCTAATTCTCAACATTCTTACTATCACCCATTCTTGTCTTCCCTCCCCATCTTCTCATCCTTAATATTAGCGTTGATTTTACTCTTCTCCCTGGAAAGTCTTTCTTTGCTATTGGATGAAGCAGAATATAATAATAATAATCTCTTCTTCCTCAATCGGACCTAGCGGATCGGCTTTGACCTTTTCTTTCGGGGGCTGGTCGGTTTGAACCACGTTGTACGTGCTACCTGCTAACCTGCCTGTGTTCCCTCGCTACTACAGGTCCACCCCCGTTAACAAGTCAGCCGTTAACAAATAAGCCTCGTTAGCAAATAACTTTCCAAATGTCCCAACTTGCGCCGATAAGGAATGCACAGTGTATGTGGAGCATCCGAGGTCAGAAAACGATTTATTTAATGATTTTCGATAGCAAATAAAATTCGATAACAAATAACGTTTCGCCGCCCCGCGTGGGCTGAGTTTCCTCATTAGCAAATAATGGAGCAAGCAACTAGCTCACTGTACGTATGGAGCATGCTGGAGGCCCTGTCTTCTCACATGGTACAGTACATGACCACGCGAGATCAGTTCCAACTTAAATTGTGCACTATAAAACCCTACGGACTTCCGCAACGAATCCCTCACTTTCACGATGGCTTCTTCGCATCACTCAAAGCGAGTTCAGCGCTCGCTGACCGTCAAGGGAAAGGTGGGAATCATCCGTGCATGAAGGATCGCGAAGCGTGAAGAACATAGCGAAGAAGAAAAGCCGCCAAGTACTATTTACTCCGTGCTTCGGCAGAAGACGGCTGTCCAGCTATCATTTGAAAACGGAGCAGGTGTGAGAGGAGAGCCATTGCCAGCGCTCGAAGCTGCACTGCTGGCGTGGTTTAGTGATGTACGGAGCATTCGCCCACCAATTCCGGTCACCGACACCGTGCTGCAGCTGCAGGAGAAGGCATCCGCCGGCGCAACTAGGTGATCCACTGGGATTGAAAGACTTCCAGGCAAATCTGGGTGCAGTGACAGTGCATGCGCATGATGTGTAATCAGTTCACATTGAATAGCTTATTGCATGAGCTGTACTTAGGGCGAGTGACATACCCGACCTAGGTTCCCAACCCTGACGTCAGCCACTCGCACTTCCAGAATGATATGGTAGACAGTTCTCAGAAGCTTAGTCCTTTGCAATAACGTGACCCGAACTTATAGCGACACAAGTGTGAACTTTAGTTGCCAAACAACAAGCTTAAGTGCGAAGTTCTGGTGCTCACCTAAATTAGCACCAAACAAAAAGTGCAAAGTTCTGGTGCTCACCTAAATTAGGGCTGTTACTGCAGTGCTAAATAAGAAGACGTTTCGGCGTCAATGCTATCATCAGTTCATCTGGTACTGAGTCAGGACTAGCTGCGTATTTTATAGGGAAAGTGTGCATCATCCGCTTGTGGGCGCAAAGTGTTACAGTTGCTGTGTGAGATGTACAGTTTCTATTGCGTGCATGGTATGCTCTGTCGGTGTTTACTGCATGCGTTGGTAACCATGGTGAGTGTTAGAGGCACAAGTATGCCAATGCATAATAGCCTTTACTCAAGGAGAAGAGAAACGTCAGACACGAAAACCAGCTGCCTGGTGTTCTTCACGGCGATACAACGGTGGCTGACGCGTTTGGATGGCAAGTGCTTCCTCAATACATAGGTGGAGGATGTCGTGCTGTTGTGACGCTGAACTTGATGCAGGGGGACGTCTGCAGGTGTTTCTTCTTGTAGTGCGCTCCAAACAGAAACACCCGAAGATGACCCCCTCCCTCAAGTTCAGCGTCCTCTCACAACAGCGCGACGTCCTCCACCTACACATTGAAGAGGCGTTTACAATCCAAACGTGTTGGCCACCTTTGTATCGCCGTGAAGAACACCTGGGAACTGGCTTTCTTGTCTGACTTTTCTCTTCTCCTTGAGTCATGGCTACGCATTGGCACACTTGTACCTCCCACACCCATAATACTCACAATATGTACATGCATGCAGCAACACCAAGAACGCACGCTCACCATAGTTCCTGACGCACGCAGTAGATACCGACAGATCATACCATGCATGCAATAGAAACTGACTCCAGCCAAATACACATTTTTATCACCTCACATAACAACTGTAACATCTTGCGCCCACAAGTGGATAATGCACGCTTTCCCTATAAAACACGCAGCTTGTCCTGACTCAGCACCGGATGAACTGATGAGGGTGTTGACGCCAAAACGTCTTCTAATTTAACACCATCCTTTTCATTCCTTACTTCGCGTCCTAAGAACTACTGTTCTCAACCTTGTTTGAATTTGTTGAAAAGGGCGATGGCCGCTGCAGCTGAGCTTCCCAGCAATCCAAAATGATGGGTCATCTCTTTATATCATGATGTCCTGTGCTGGCTTTTCCGCACCTCAGCAGAGGTTGGCTATCTGATAAGGGGAGACGGCTCTCTTGCAAGATGTGGAAGACAAGTTGTAAAGATGGCAGAAACCTGTGACTACGAGCTCAGGCCAAACAAGCATGCCACCAAGTTGTCCTTCAGGGCCAGGCGAAGCTTCATTAGTACAAGAAAAAAATCACTCTCATAAGGTAACGCTCTTGGCCGTCCACGCTCCACTGCTGATATCCTAAGGTTATTGCTGTTGTGGACCATGCCGGAGGAGAAGGCTGTTGAAAGTAGCCTCATACGTATATTCCACGGGTGAGATTGAATGGCCACCGATCGGACATCCGGAATGCCACTGCAACACCAGTCGGGATTCATTTTAATCAACAAGGGCATCAACTGCGGGTCTCAGGCTCAGAAAGAACCAGCAACGACGCGACATCGCGGAAAGTTAGGGAGAGGAAATGGATAGACTTGATCACGCACTCACCTGCATACACATGCATGAACAGAGACTCAGGTTGAAGGGCATTGTCCGAAACGTCAGGAATTCAAGGTTTCCTGCCTGTATTGATTCATTCAGTCCAAACCAAATCTTCATGATTCTCGTAAAAACTTTATTCACACATATTTAGTGCCAGGTTTGGACTCGCACTTCTAACAGTAGATACTGATATGTCCTTCAGTGGACCAAAAACCACCCGATTGTAAGGCCTTGGCAAACCATGGCGGCTTTTACCGTTCAATTCAAACCAATCTATTATCATTCTGAAAACTTTCTAATCTTTGGCTTTGGTCTCCAGATGTTGATGAATGTTCTAGTGGAAATCACAACTGTCATTCAAATGCGTTGTGTATGAACACAGCTGGGTCATTCCTGTGTGCTTGCAACACTGGTTTCCGTGGAAATGGCATTGCCTGCAGAGGTGAGTATGTGCAAAGGAGAAAATTGCAAGTTTTCCTCCAGACAGTTTCAGCCAGAAAATGTGATTTAACCCTTTACCATACGAGCCATTTGACTGGAAATGCGCACCTTGGATAGAAAACTGAATATCTCTGAAACCGTGAACAATTTGT
>JAOWAR010086989.1:0-12445 GCA_028571005.1 Clathrina lutea | reverse complement strand
AGGTGTACGTGCGTGACCCACCATTGGCAAATAATAGCAAATAATAATGGCTATCGTGGCCTGCCCGCGGAGCGCTTCAGTTCACGCGTGGCAGGCCGCAAGATAGCAAGTAATTAAATAGCAAATAATAGGTAATTGTCGTCCGCCCGTGGAGCGCTGTCACGCGAGGCAGACCGGCAAAACAGGCTGCAAGAAATGGGAAAGAGACAACCCCAGACAGCGCACGCATGCGGCTGGGTTGCTCCTCGGCGCGCGCCAAAAGAAATGATAGTACAAGCCAAGGTCTCGGGTCACGCACGCGATCCCCCAGACACGCTACGCCAGATTAATCACACTCAAGCCCAAGACACCAAACACTGCACACAGACAAGGCCATTGCTGCTACCAGCTGCCACTGGAATAAAGCCAACAAAGCAAATTACCACTAGGAGGATGTCAACAAACGGGAAATCAGAGGGGGAACGAGGTCAAGAAATCATATGTTGTTAAACAAGTTATTCAGCTGCTAAGGTGCGAGCTACTTCGCTAAGCTGCGCAGGCAAAGCCCTGGTATACAGTCTGAAGCAGTCGCTGAACCAGCGGCCACAAGCCTGAATTAGCCATTCCGCCACGCCTTGCATGGCCGCTGCGGCGGCTGCCCCAATCCTGAAGCTATGTGCAGAGTAGCGTTCAGCTTCTGGTATGCTGGCATTAACCAAGCAGGACCGCAGTACCTCGGTAAAACGCCTCCGTGACAGCGCTTCCCCAACGGCGGTGATCAGGAGAGCATGACGCGGTGGAGAGGCAGGGTGGACGGCCAGATAGCGCGAAAGGGCACGCACAGGGCAAAGGTTAGCGCCGGTCGAGCTCAGCCGCACTTGGCTGCCCCTGCGAAACGGGTCGGTCTTGCTGGATGCGATCAAGAGGATGACTTCGGATGCCGAAAGATGGACATCTTCAAAAGATAGTGGAGCAGACGTGGGCCATCCGCAGTCAGGCACCAACTCCCAAACGCGCAGGAAGCCAAAGTAAGCAAGCGAAAAGGCCGTCCACAACAGATGTTGGTTGAAGTGGGCGAGGGCTGAGGAAGCTAAGGCGCCCTTAATCTTCCTCATGATGGGGCCAGTGATGGGCAAGCACTGAGGCCGGGCATGCACACCTTTCAGGCGCTTAACACCGCGAAGGATGAGGTCGAGCTGCGGAGATGGGTCCGGTAAGAAAGCGTGTCCAAGCCGTACATGATACGCCCGAACAGCCCCCAAGTAAGTGTCGATGGATGCAGCCGTGTAGGAGAGAGACAGGTGCGCCACAAAGTACGAGATGGTTGTTGGCGAAGCAGGGAGAGGAGTGAGTGAACGCTCCTGGCAAAACTTCAAGTAGGTAGACTCGCCGCTGGCAAGGTTCGCCTTGTCAACTCAGCAAGGCCAGCCTTTTGTAGGCGGAGAAGCTGAGCAGCCAGGGTCTCGCTGCGACTGCAGGGATGGGCGAAGAGGTTGGGGCTGCTTCTGGACAGAGCTGCCGAAACTTTTGGACTTACAGGCGGGATAGAGCATCAGCCAGCACATTATTGGAGCCAGGTAAATGCTCAGCACCACCTGGCACTCAAATAAACAGCATAAGAAGGAAATGTGACGCATAAGGTCCAGGGAAGCCGAGTCGTTGCAACGACCCTGATTGAGTGAGGTGGTGACACCCTCATTGTCGCACCGGAAAAAGCACCCGCTTCTGCTGCCACGAGTGACCCCAAACGAGTAGCGTAAGGTAAATCGCATAAAGCTCTTTCCAGTGGATTGACTTATCCCTGGCCTCCTGGACCCACTTGCCGCAAAACCACTGGTGATGGAATACAGTCCCAAAGCCAACCTGGCCTGAAGCGTCCGTAAGCAAGGAGAGGTCGGCTGCCGACGCCCAGTCAAGGTCATAAAATGTCGTGCGGCCATTCCACTGCCCAACAAACGCCTCCCACCAAGCGATATCAAGCCGTGCGTCTCTCGTCAGTCGAACAAAATGGCAGGGGGGAACGGGTATGGCGGCCGCAGTCAACTGTGCGATTAATGAAGGGGCGGCCGGGAATCACCACCCGGCTGGCGTAGAACAAGATGCCTGGGAGCGAGTCAAGGTCGCACTTGCGAGCAAATGTGCAGCCCCACCAACCAGCAAGTACCTGAGTGTACTCGCAGAGCTTCTCCGGAGGAAGGCGAGTCTCCCATGCCAGTGTGTCAACCTCGAGGCCAAAAATGGGTAAGCACGTACTCGGGCCTAATGTCTTCTCCAGGGAGGCTAGAACTCCAAGTTGATCAAAAGTCTTTGTGATGAGATCCTTGTGTGAGGCGCAAACACTAGATCGGGGCAGGCTGGCTGTTACAAAATCGTCCAGATAGTGGTCAAGATCCGAAACCCCTTTTGTACGCAAAAGCAAACAAAGAGCCTCTGCTAGAAAGTTGAACAAGGCGGGCGACGAACGCAAGCCGAAGGGGAGGCGTAGATCAACGTAATAAGAGCCGTTCCAACAGTAACACAATAAAGGCCAATCATCCGGGTGGACAGGACATTGCCGAAACGCATGTTGGCGGTCCACCTTGGCCATCAGGGCCCCACAGCCGAATCGTGTGATCATACGGAGAATCAGATCAAAGCGAACAGACTGTACAGCACAATCCTCAGCCGAAATGCCATCATTGACACTGGAGCCTGGTGGGGCTGAAAGGTCCAAATTAAACGCCATGAATCTGGCTTTTAGGGACAAAGCCCAAGGGGGGAGCACATGTACGTGTCAAACGGAGGGAACGGGAATGGGCCGGCCGTGTGATCGCGCTCGACTTCTTTGACAATGGCAGAGGCAATGACGTCGGAGTGCAGGAGGGCAGAGGGGCGATTGGGGGAGCAAACAGTCAGCCGAGGTAAAGAATACCCAATGTGAAAACCAAAGCGCAAACCATTGATTAAAGCTGTCACAAAATCTTGATTAGGTAACGCAAACAGTGCAATCTCTAATTCATCTACATTAATGTCAGTGGAAGCAGCAGCAGGCAAGGTGGTAGCCAAAGAAAAATACTTAGCTGGAGCCCCGTGCAATGCCGCCGGCAGCACGGCTTCTGGGGCAGTCTGACAGCGGGTGGTCGCCGGCACATTCCCGGCAGGCGTGCTTGAAAACACACATAGGCCGGAAGCAGCGACGGCGCTAGAAATCCAAGCAGATGTCGGGGCTTGCTTCCTGACGGGTCCTGGCGGGAGATGAGCTAGCCGGAAACCTGCTTGGGGCGTTGCTTTACAGGGAGACGCTACGCTGGTTGGAGGGACGAAAACACTCCTCTGGCGTCTTAGGATGGCAGCGACGACAGTGCGGACAGAACAGATTCAACGCACCCGACGCCATGTGCACAGTCCAAAGGTCCTGCAGGATGGAGTCCCACCGAAGAAGCGGGTTGGCGGCAGCTTGCCAATGGAACACGACGTCGTAATTCAGCCATGCGGACAGCTGATAAATTGCTGCAGCCTCGACGATCGTGCGCTGGTATTGCAAGAGCTGCAGCGTCAAGAACGGGTGGCTGCTGGTCCTGAAAATCACATGGGCTGACCAAGCTTGCAGCCAAGAGTGTAGGTCCGCAACCTTGGGCCTAGCAACGGAGCTCGTGCGCACCAAGTTTAAATACCCGAAGTCAGCGCTGTGCGCCAGACTGAAAATGTCCTCAGCGCCCTCAAGGGCCGCGTCCGCCGGAAAGGCTGCCGGGAAGGCCGGGCTGCCGGCGGCGAGCTCTGAAAGCAGAGCAGAAAATGACACAAACTTACCTCGTTCGATTGCGTCCACCATCCTTGACGACAGCCCAAGTGAAGCGCCAGCGGGATGAGCCGGAGACAGCAAGACAGTGGCCAAACCAGGAGGGTGGCAAGTAGACCCCGACTGGGATGCGGGCGGGGCAAACGGATGGTGCCTGGAGATAAGAGGCGGCGAAGACAGAGGTCCGGGAGAGGGCAGCCGAACGATTGGCGGAAGCAGGCCGCCGCCAGAAGACTCGGACTGCGAACCAGCAGAGCTAGCAACTTGCTGGCGGTGAGGGCCGGCATCCCCCGACTCTTGGTAGGTGGCCAGCTGTCGCTGAAGGTCGGCCAGTTGCAAAGCGAGGTCAGCAATGTTGGCCACAGGTGCGGGGGCATTGCCAGCGTCAGGATCTGGGGGAGGACTCTGCCGGGCCTGGGCGTAATGCTCCGCCAAGCGGACAACCAAAATGGCTTTCCTTACATTGACACCAGGTGCTCCTGTTCACATCGAAGACGAAGCACCTGCATCGTGAGGATCCCAAGCTCTTCGGCTGTCCAGGCAGGCTGATCACGATCGCCTTGGGTGGGGGAGGGTGAATCTCCTGAGGCACGTTGGCCACGTATTCTCGGCATTCTTGGGCAGAGGAAAGCGAAAGGAACAGGATAGACTAGAGCCAAGCAAAAGCTGCACCGCGAGTCTGACTGCAAGCCGAATGCCACTTGGGGTAAGAAACGGCTCAAGCAAAACACTGCTAAAGCGTAAAGCCATGAACACACCGCGCGTGTGCGATGAACCCAGGTGCACTCCATATGCACGATAACATGATTGCGAGGGCCCGCGCAGTATTTAAACTATACTTAAACGCCGTTTAACTCGCCGTAAAGTGAATGCAACTCCATTGTCAGCATGCAATATAGAAAGTTACAAGAGGAGCAGAAGGCCCGTTTCATCAATTGAGGTATCGTCATCCTGATACAAGAAAAAATCCCATGTCAAACCTGTCCCTCTATGCCCACCTGTTTTGGGACCTATGAAGACAGGATTGGGCACTAAGAGATGACAGCAGGTTCCAGGGCCGTACAGATGAAGCAAAAAGAGGTGAGAGGAAAGGAGAAAAGAAGAGAAGGAAGTGTATTACCGCTGGTAGCTGTTGAAGCTGATCATTTGAATTTAAAGTCATGGCGCCATTATGGTACTCGAAGTGTCATATTCTTGTGTAGGTAGCATGTGTGTGTCTGTGTGTGCACATTTGTGTACATGCATCTGTGTGTGTGTGTGTGTGTGTGTTGGGTGTGCAGGTGGCTGCCCTTGGATATGTCTGATGTGTGCATGCCTTTGACCAACGAACCCCCTCCCCTAGAAGTGGTAGAAGAACAGGAAAAGTAGAATGAGTTTAACCTCCCATGACCAACAGCCAAGTGGTACAAACTCCCATGACCAACAGCCATGTTGTACAAACTCCCGTCGCCAACAGCCAAGTGGTACAAACTCCCGTGACCAGCAGCCAAGTGGTACGAACTCCCGTGACCAACGGCCATGTGGTACAAACTCCCATGACCAACGGCCATGTGGTGAAACACCCATGACCAACAGCCAAGTGGTACAAACTCCCATGACCAACGGCCAAGTGGTACAAACTCCCATGACCAACAGCCAAATGCTACAAAGTAACAAACTCCCATAACTAACGACCAAGTGGTACAAACTCCCATGACCAACGGTCAAGTGGTACAAACTCCCATGACCAACGGCCAAGTGGTACAAACGCACCAATTGGGAACAGGGCAACTTCTGCAATGACACGAGTGTGTGACTTTGTAATGACACGAGTGTGTGACTGTGCATTGACACGAGTGTGTGACTGTGCATTGACACGAGTGTGTGACTGTGCATTGACACGGGTGTGTGACTGTGCAATGACACGAGTGTGTTACTGTACAATAACACGAGCGTGTGACTGTGCAGGGGTGTGTATCATGGTCTGTTCAACTTGCTCATCACTTCATAGAGTCCACTCGGACCAAAACGAGAACCTCATCTGTTGGGGTGTGCCAAATGTCTTGGCCATCAAGGATACACCAGAAAGGTTGTTGGGTTAATCAGCCTGCCAGTAAAATAGGTCATCTATGAAAAGTAAAATTATGCCCATGTATTCCTGCTGGATGTCCAAACGAAATTTGATATGAAACAATGTGATATTTTTAATGAGCCTGACACGAGGGAAGTGTACATGGTTCGTGCACAAGGCACGGAAATATTGAGTGATCAGAATATACAGTGGTGTAAGCAAGGAGTGTGGTAATGCTGCTTTAGTCTTGCAGGGGAGTGTGGTAATAATTTTTTGTGTGTTTTTATGATCTTGCAGGGGATTGAAAGTAAGGTACCACATCATTACTCATGATGTCGATTGTCTTTGTGTGATAAGTGTAGAAACTGCCGGACTGACATTCTGATTTTCTCTTTCTCCTTGTAGTTCAAGCACGGACAGTGCGTGGAGGACGTAAAGCCGCTGCTCACAGAAGTGACTTTGCGGCGAAGTTACAAGCTTTTCACAAGCAGCTTACCAGCAGAGGGTTCGGCCGAGGGCCGCGGATTGTCAGGTAGGTTTCTGGACACGTGAATGTTGCAAAACAAAAAAGAAAAGGAGTCCTTTTACAGTCAGATATTTTGCACGATCATAGCAAAGTTTTGATAACAAACAGACAAGAACCGGTATCCCAACAGGGAGAACCACTGTCATCCTCACAGAATCACTGTTATCCTGTTAGAGAGAATCACTGCAATCTTGGAACAAAAATCCTACAAAGAAAGCCTGAGCTGTGATTAGCCTACCCGTGCTGGACAGTGTGTGCATGTGTGTATGTGTGTGTGTGTGTGTGCGTGGGGGGAATAGTTATTTAAAGGATAACATTAGTCAGGTTGGTGAGAAGAAGGATATATAAGTTGTAAGCTTAGTGAACGTTTGCAAATAAAAACTACGAGCCCTTAATGGCCCAATTCATCAATTGAATTCGGTGTGTCCTGTTATGTTGTGATGAGTGTTTCCCTGTGTCATGTCAAAGTGAGTGGGACAGGACCTGTCCTGTTGGTGTGTGTGTGTGTGAGAGAGAGAGAGAGAGAGAGAGAGAGAGAGAGCTTTGCTGGGACAGGGAAAAAGTACAATTCATTAATATCAGCAAATGGCAAGGACCACCATTCATGTTAAATCCACTGGCAGGTGAAGCTACACTTTGTCAAAGACCACAAAGAGTGCACTTATCAGTATAAATTTTACACCACTTTGCCCAGGCTTTATCGAGGAAAATCATCTTAATGACTAGAATTGGATATATTTTATTCCTTGACACTGGGAGGACCCGCCGCCGCCACCACCACCACCACCACCAAGGGGCAGGCTCTCCACAGCTAGCTCACTTTTGGTCCAACCTTAGCCAGCTGGCCAAAGTTTCTGGCACTGCTTCAAATACTGTACATTCAGACATTACGTTCACGACCTTACGCCCTTCCTTTTTGACTGTGCTCTTCGGCAGGCTGCATGTTCAGCGCGAGCGTGTGCTGGAGCAAGCATACCAGATCATCATGCGTGAACCTCCTAGGAGTCTTGCCAAGAGCAAGCTGGAGATCATGTTCCGTGGAGAAGAAGGGTGTGTGGTCGTTATTTAAGAAAGAAGAAGTGGAGCCCTGATGATTGCTTCAAAATCTTTCCATTGAATTAATGTAGTTAACCTTTTCTTGGCTGATGAAGTCGACCTGGCTGAGCATAGGGGTATTGGTTATGATGTTCATTGTGGTGTGGTTCACTTTCTGTCTTGTTGTGATGTTCATTATTGTATGTTTGAAATGTTGTTTCAGGCTGGACTATGGAGGTCCATCACGAGAGTTCTTCTTCCTTCTTTCACGGGAGGTCTTCAACCCATATTACGGGCTCTTTGAGTACTCTGCCAATGATGCTTACACTCTTCAAATCAGTCCGATGTCAGCCATGGTTGACCGAGCCTGTGACTGGTAAGAACCTCTCTCTCTCTCTCTCTCTCTCTCTCTCTCTCTCTCTCCCTCCCTCCCTCTATCCCTTGCTCCTCTCTCTCTTTGAAGATTCAAGAAGAGCACGTTGGCCTGCTTCATCAGTTAAGATGCTTTCATGTTGATACAGGAAAGAAAACACCAGCACAGAATGCTGGACAATTAATAAGGCCACCTGTTTTCAGGATTCGAGCGAGGCGAGAGGACCAGGGATGATTATTCAGGGCCTGTACGAACGAAGCAGCAAAGGGGGCGTGTATACGTGCATGTATGCATGGGTGGTGTGTGTGTGTGTGAGAAGAGGATAGCGGAGGGATAGGAGCAGCAGCACCAGGCATACTGGAGATCTGTTCGAAAGTTATTTGGCTGGTTCAAGAAGTTGGCCGTTTGCAGCATGCAGCACTTGAGACACTTTCCCGCTCACAGCTCTTTGCACTCTGCTTTCAGGTTTCGATTTTGTGGGCGTATCATCGCTTTGGCTCTCATTCACCAACGACTAATGGATGCCTTTTTTACTCGGCCCTTCTATAAGTTTCTACTCGGTCTGTAAGTTCTGTGAAAAGTGGGAGTCTCTCTCTCTCTCTCTTTCTCTCTCGCTCAAAAAAGTCACAAAGTGACAGCTATTGCCTGCAGGCTATACCAACGAGTCAACATCCTTGTGGCAAAGATGAGAGAGAAAAGTAGCAAAGTTGATGACAGTGTGGTGACCACTGGAGGTGGCGATGGGTTGATGACTGAGAGGTATCAAGCTTGGTGGTAGGGTCAGCAATGACAAGAATGAAGATGATAGAAATAATCAGGGTTTGTAAAGAGTGTAGAAATTGTGGATTTATTTTTTCTATTTCCAGACCTGGGAAAAGTACAGAAAAAACTTATGAAAGGTCTGATGTTTGGAAAAGTGTGGAGCAATCAGGAGCCAGCCAACCTCAAAAAGACAGAAAATACGGAGGCAATGGTGCCTTGAAAATGGCAAAATACTGCAAGACCGGCAAACTCGGAACCAACTTGAACATGCATCCTCAGTGCAGTTGTGATGTCTGTACATGTACCAGACCTACAGGTGTTTGCCACATGTCAGACTGACAGTGCTAAATGTTAGCAGATCTTAAATGTAGCAGATCTGTATCAGAGCCCTTAGAACATCTATTCTGTGATGTTGCAGGCAACATTTTAATAGAGACACCACACCTTTTGAAGTTTTTCTCAACTGTATTTCAACCTATCTTCTTCCTTTTCCAGGCAAAATAGAACTTTCCAAGGATTTTGGAAGCGTGCAGCATTGTAGATTATTCAGACTTCTGAAAGTCAAGGCTCCAGCGTCCATGTTACCGCCATAAGAATAGTCTCAACTTTGGCCCCAGCCATGTATAGGCTGTGGCATCCATTGTATAGCTGTGGCATCCATTGTACGCTGTTTTATCCACTGTATAGCTATGGCATCCATTGTATAGCTGCAGCATCCATTGTATAGCTGTAAAACTTTTCTCCTTTGCGGGGCTTTTGTCAGGTCAATGGATCTGAAGGATCTTGAATCAGTGGATGAGGAGTATCACCGTAGTCTGTCTTGGATTGAGGAGAACAACATCGAGGAAGCGTGCCTAGAGCTTACCTTCACTGTTGACGAGGAAGTCTTTGGCCAGGTGGGGCTTGATTCATTAATCATTGTGAAGATACTGTTGTGGTTAGCTTACATTCACTGTTGACGAGGACGTCCTTGACCAGGTGGGGCTTGATTTTTGTGAAGATACTGTTGTGGTTGAGCAGGAAGGAGAAGTAACAATGTCTGAGAAGCGAAAAAGACTGACCGATATGGGACCGAGACGTTTCGTCTCATGGACTTCATGAGTTGGCCGACTGACTAGGAGAGAAGACAGGAAAGTATAAAGATAGCCATGACTGACTAGGAGAGAAGACAGGAAAGTATAAAGATAGCCATGACTGGATACAAACTGCTTGGTGCAGGTGCTGGGTGTTGGCACTAATAAAGGCAGGGAAGGACAACATGTGTGAACAAGTGTGAGAAATTATATGGTGAAATCGGGTTTAAGGGTGAAAACGTCTGTCAGGTGTGTATTTGGGAGACAGGGAGAGAGAGAAAAATGTTTTTGAACTATAATGGTAGTTACTAACATGGTGAAAGAGCACAAACAAATGAAGAACCAAGATAGGAAAATGAAGTGTTCTGTTCCAAGAGGAGCATGTCTATGCCATCGTACCGATTCAGTAAATGGACGGTGTGGTTGTTGCTCAAGGTTTTATCCATCGTCACTCCAATGCACAATGACAGAATTGACCTTCAGACAACCTCCTTTCACTTCAAAGGTGTGCTGTCTACCCTGATGCACACGCAGACATAGATATGCACACAAAGGGAGGGAAGCCAATAGACAAGGCAGAAGAAGTAGAAATGCTGTGGCTTGTGAAGTAAATGTAACGGGTTTCATTTAGAGAGGGGGAGGTAGGAAGAGAGTGCGAGAGGGAGTGATAGAGAGAGGGAGGGGGCAGGGTGGCACAGCAGATCAGTTGGGGAATCCCCACTCATGATGCAATTTTTTTGTACCTTGTTCAAGTTTCCTGTTCTATGCCGTCTCTTTCTCTGACTCAATTATAGATTAATCAGAAGGAGCTGAAGCCTGGTGGTGCAGGCATCGCAGTAACGGAGGAAAACAAGATGGAGTACATTGAGCTGCTTGTCAGATGGCGCTTGGACCGCGGTGTGTCCGAGCAAAGATCTCATCTCATGAAGGGTTTCAATGAGGTTGGTTATTTATGAGACATCGGCAAGTGTTCTTGTCAAGTTTCTTGAGTCAAGTGGTGTAGTTGTTGAATAGCAGTCATGTCTCAATGATACGCGATTTCTAATAGTGCATACACATTCTCTTGGTCCCTGGCAGCTCTGGATTCACTGCTTTGCTGCTCAATAGTAGAGGTGAAACGGTTACAATTTTTCCTCGATCGGTTTTCACCAGAGTTATTGATCGAGTTTCGATTATTGACGATTAACGTGTTGTAGCTCTGTGTAGCTAGCTTTGGAGGTCCGTCAATCCGTCGTCAGAGTGATGTATTTTCCCTCTCCTTTCAAAATTTCTGAAAGTCGCTGTCAGCCAGCCTTGTGCCTTGTGCCGCATATTTTCCAAGGACGCGATGTGCGTCCACGATGACACAGTGCAACCCGGTGCGAGAAGGGTCAAAATCCGTTGAAGTCCAGCATCATTGACGAGGCTCAATGGTCGCATGTCACTGATGCACCAATCAACGAGCAAGAGAGTCACCTATGCACTTTTTGCTGCGGAGCAGGGAGCACCATGCGGAGCAGTCACGACAAATGCATCCATGGTTTTGCTTGCAGCCGCACCATGCTTCAGTTCAATGCCATCAACGACCGCTCGAAGATAGTGAAGCATCGTCGAGGTCGAAGCAGAGTAAGAAAGACACGAATCGCATTTTCTGCACTTCGTCTCCTTCAGCCCCACCAAATCAAAATGGTTCCAACCTTCTGATCGAATGTGGCATTGAGGGGCACCTTTCTCAGCCATCGTAATGGAATGTCGAAAGAAACCGCAGCCTGAAAAACAATAGAACACTGCAGTTTGCTTCCTGTGGACGATGGGCCATCGGCGGAGCACAAAGGGGCTGCGATGTATGAGAGTTCGGAATCAGATCGGAGCTCTATGTGGATCACTGCTAGTCTATTAAAGGCCGACGACATGGAAATGACATGTTCATGTCTATGAGTCTTGTAGAATGAAATGGATATTATGAAGTAGAAGGAAAGTGTTATTTGTAGGATTGTGTCATTTTTGAACGGATTGTAATATTTCTTGTGGACGGGAAGCAAACTAGTAAACGAAGAACAGCAGACACGATTTTTAAAGTCAACTTTCCAGCTGGTATACTTTCCAGCTAGTATACTTTCACTCTGTTCTCATCAGGTCGTTACATGGAGACAACACATATTCAACAACAGTTTGAAGTATATATATAGACACCAACAGAGGAAAGATACCACCCTAAGGGCACCTGAGTTGTGTGTGCAGAGAGAATACCTTGTCGAGCTTAATACTGTTTAGCACTCAATGGTTTTGCCTTCCACCTGTTTCAAGTGTGATTTATTGATATCTCTCCTCTCTTGGTGTCGATATATACTTCAAACGGTTGTTGAATATATGTTGTCTCTGTGAAACAACCTGATGAGAACAGAGCGAAAGTATACTAGGTGGAAAGTTGACTTTAAAACCGTGCCTGCTGTTCTCTGTTTATTAATGTGTTATTTATGAACAGAATGTGTAATTCATTAAAGGAATGTGTTATGATTATATAGAAGGAAGTTGTATTATTTGCAAGACAGGGGTGTGTTGTTTATAAAAGGAATGCCATGTCTTGAAGATGTGTTTGTTTGATTGTCTGTTTTTTTTTTCTTTTTTTCAATAAATTGTAATTTTCTTTTGATTGGTGTACTATTTGAAAAGAATTTGTTTTGAAGATTTTTCTTCTTTTGTTATTGTTAATGTGTATGGTGACATGAGAGATGTTCTGCGGAAAATATCATGACCCTCTTCTTGAATTGTGCAGAAAACCTCTCTCCTCTCAGGTCACAGCTTGGTAAATTTTGAACGACGTTTCGGCTGAGCTGTGCCAGCCATGGAATTCTGGCAAAAGTCTGTACATCAATGTACAACTTTCTGG
>JAOWAR010086878.1:0-12447 GCA_028571005.1 Clathrina lutea | reverse complement strand
AATTTGAATCAACCATGTGTCATCACTTTCAAGAAATCTTTTTTTATTTAACTTATTTAACTAATGAATGATTCTATTTTTAGCCTAAAGGGGAAAAACGCGTTGGTCACTGGCGGTGGCGGTAGCATTGGAGGGGCGATAGCTTGCCATTTAGCGCAAGCTGGAGCGCAAACCATTGTCGCCGATCAATATTTGAAAGCGGCTGAATCGGTGGTTCAACAAATCCACGCTCAAGGCTCGGTTGGGCGGGCTATAAAAGTGGATTTAGCAGAGGAGCGTTCAATTGAAACGCTGTTCGCAGAATTTCAAGCAGAGGTTGGCCCGCTACATATTTTGGTCGCTAGCGCGGGCATTTCTGAGAAAGGGGATATTTTTTCCACCAGCCTCGCTGAGTGGCGCTCGATTATTGATGTCAATTTGACCAGTTCTTTTCTGTGCGCCAAGCATGCAGCGGGCATCATGCGTAGTCAAAAGCAGGGAGGGCGAATCATTTTCGTTGGCTCGCCAGTCGCTTTTCGCGGTGGTCTACGCGGGCAAGTGGCTTACGCCGCCAGCAAAGGTGGTCTTTTTGCGATGGCTAAAACTTTGGCGAGAAGCTTGGCGGCTGATCAAATTACAGTCAATGTGCTGACACCTGGGTTGACGGATACTCCACTGGCCAGAAGAACGAATACCAAAGAAGTTGTTGACAAGATCGGTGCTAAAATACCGCTGGGCTTGGCTCGGCCCGCTAACATCGCCGCCGGTGCCGTTTTTTTAGCCAGCGACGCAGCGGCACACGCCACAGGCATATCTTTGGATATTGAAGGCGGCGACGTGATGCGTTAAAGCCCCAATGACGTTAGTAAAAAATGAGAAAAAATATAACCAAATCAACGACTAAAACGGCGGCAAGGCGAGTCACCGAGTTGTTAAGGAATGACATTATCAATGGCCGTATTGCGCCAGGCTCGCGTTTGAAAATTCAGCAAATCGCCCAAAATTATGGCACCAGCACCATGCCAGCCAGAGAAGCTTTGCGCGTTTTGGAAGGAGAAAATTTACTGCAATTTTCGCCGCGCCAAGGGGCGATAGTGCGTTCGGTGACGCTGTCTTTTATTGAAGACGTTTACGCAGTCAGAACGTTGCTAGAAGAATGGCTGGCTGGTTTGTGTGCTCAACTGGCAACGCCTGAAGATCTGGCCAAACTAAAAAAACAAGCTCTGGCGTGGGAAAATGAGGCGAATCGTGGCGGCGCAATCAAAATGCTGTTGACCACGAATCAACGTTTTCATCTTCAAATTGCGTGTATCGTGAATAATCAAGAAGCTGTGTCCATTTTAAACCGTGGCTGGCCGTTGCTCAAAGCGTTGCGCCAGCAAATTGGCTATGGTCAAAATAGAATTCAAATCATTCAAGACCAACATCAAGATATTCTACGCCAAATTGAAGCGAAAAACGCGCGCAAGGCTCAAGCGGCGGCTCGCCTTCACTGCATCTCGGCTAGAGATGACCTGCTGAATCAATTAAACCAAAGAGCGAATCTAGCAATTCATTCATAAAAGGGTTGGCCGACTATGAAAATTCACTCCATCCAATGCACAGTGGTCGATGCGTATCGAACAAACTTTATTTTTGTGCGTATTCAAACGGATTCTGGAATTTTTGGCGTTGGCGAAGGAACTGTGGAGCATCGCGAGCAAGCTGCGGTGGCTGCTATTGAAGAATTAGAGCCTTATTTGGTCGGTCAAGATCCTTTTCCGATTGAACGCCACATTGAGTTGCTGCACCGTAATTCTTATTGGCGTAGCGGCGTTATTTTGCGTAGCGCACTAAGTGCCGTTGAGATTGCCTTGTATGACATTAAAGGCAAAGAGTTGGGCGTTTCGGTGGCTGATTTGCTTGGCGGTCGCCATCGCGAACGCATTCAATGCTATGCGAACGGCTGGTACGTAGGTGCGACGACCCCTGATGACTTTGCTCAAAAAGCTAGTGAAACAGTGGCTTTAGGCTTTAGGGGTTTGAAGTGGGATCCTTTCGGCTCTTCTTATTGGGAGATTGACGCGAAGGCTCGTCACCGAGCTTTAGATAGTATCGCTGCGGTCAGAGCAGCGGTAGGCGACGACGTTGAATTGATGATTGAAGGCCATGGTCGTTTTAACGTGCCGACAGCGGTTTCGTTAGCCAAGCAAATGGCTGAGTTTAGGCCAGCTTGGTTTGAAGAGCCTGTATTGCCAGAGAACATTGAAAGTTTGGCTGAAGTTCGCCGCGCGGTGGATATTCCAATCGCTGCTGGGGAACGTTATTTTGAGCCAGCCCGTTTTTTGGAATTGATTCATCAACAAGCGGTGGACATTCTGCAACCAGATATTTGCCATGTGGGGGGGTTAGGGACGGCTAAATTTATCGCTCAATTGGCGCAAACCGCCAACTTGCCACTAGCGGTTCATAACCCGCTTGGTCCGATTGGCAACGCCGCTTCGCTTCAGCTTGCCGCTGCTGCTGCCAATTTTATTTGGCTCGAAACCATGGCCACTGACGTGCCGTGGCGAGCTGAAATAACAAATGAACAACTCAAGATAGTTGATGGTGAAATGGTCATCAGCAACACACCGGGCTTAGGCGTTGATTTTGATGAAGAAGCCTGCCAAAAATACCCTTATCAGCGTCATGAACTGCGGCATTACAGTGGTAGTTTAACCCAAATTCGCCCACCCGATGCCAAACCGTTTTACCAAGTAATTCCTGAGCCTAAAGATTCATAGACTTTACCTTTAAGCGAGAAAGCGGTTTTTAGATCAATCGAATAAGACACTCGGCAACCATGTCGTAAGCGTTGGAATATACGCAACCATCAAAACGGCCACAATCATGATAAAGACAAAACTCCAGATCATGCGCGTCGTTTTAGATAAGGGCACACCACTGACCTCGCAGGAAATATAAAGAAGGATACCCACCGGCGGGGTAATACCCCCTAACATGACAGAGACTACCATCAATATCGCAAAATGGATCGGATCAAGACCAATTGCGAGGGCAACCGGCGACAAGACCGGCACCAGAATTACTAAAATCGCCATGCCGTCCATCACCAACCCCAATAGTAACATGGTAAATACAATCAAAAGCAACATCAGATGAACATCTGAAGTGACAGCATTTAACAGTTCGACTAGCATGACCGGAAACTTGCCCATCGCCAGCAACCAGCCCAATATAGAAGCCGAAGCGATGATAAACAAAATGACAACCGTGCTTTCAAAAGCATTCTGCAAAGCCTGATAAATCTTGCGTGCATTCAGTTCTTTGTAGGCCAAACCAAGGATTAAGGCATAAAACACAACCACTGTTCCCGTCTCGGTTGCTGTGAAGACACCACTCACGATACCAAATACGATAACGAAAGGAGCAATCAAGGCAAATATCGCAAATTTGAATGCGCGCCACAGCTCCGTGAAACCCTGCCACGGTTTGCGAGGATAATTCCTTTTGACTGCATAAATATAGGCTAAAACCATTACCGAAAAGCCCAGCAAGAGGCCAGGAAACACCCCCGCCAAAAACAATTTGCCGATGGATAGATTGGTCATGGAGGCATAGATAATCAACAGGGCACTAGGTGGTATGATCGGCCCGACCGTTGATGAGGCCGCCGTGACAGCGACGGCATAATCATCATCGAAGCCTTCTTTGACCATAGAAGGGATCAGAATTTTACCCAGCCCGGCGGCATCAGCAGTCGCTGATCCTGATATTCCGGCAAAGAAAATGCTGGCCAAGACGTTGACCTGAGCCAGTCCACCGCGCATATAGCCAACAACAGCTACGCAGAAGCGAATGATACGTTCGGTGATGCCGGAAACATTCATCAATTCACCAGCTAGGATGAACATCGGCACGGCCAAAAAAGGAAATTTATCTAAAGTATTCAGGGTTCTTTGAGGGACCAACGCAAAGGGAAGGAAGTCATGTGCCGCGATGCCAAGGGTCGCTGCGACTCCCATGGCAAAAGCCAAGGGCATGCCGATTATCGCCAGCACGATCATGGAAATAATTAAAACCAGAATCATTTTTTCATTTCCTTCAATACCCGGCCAAGAGAAAATAAAAAGATAAACAACGCTCCCACGGGCATTGCCAAATAGACATACAAATAGGCGATGCCCAGCGCCGGAACAATTTGACCGGATTGGCTTGCCAGTTGAGTGCCGGTGGCAATCAAAAATATCGCGAAAAGGGCGATTGCTAAATAAACAAAAATCTTCAGTAGCTTATGGATGCGCTTTGATAATTTTTCGATCACAATTGTTAAGGTGAAATGCGACCCTTTCCACAACATCCCACCGGCACCGATCATCACCATCCATATCATCATGAATTGGTTGAAGTCATTGCTCCAGCTGATTGAGGCATCTAAAAAATAGCGGAAAATAATTTGGATGGCACTCAAGAGAGCGATGCCTGCCAACAGCAACACGCCAAGAAATCTTGTAATATTGTATAGACGATCAAACATTCATTGCTCCTCTATGAGAGGCTGAAGCCCCGCTATAAAAATGTAAAAATTCCAACTACGGTTTAGCGTTTTGGATCTTGTCAATCAGAGTCTGACTGATCTGCCGGTCAAGATCTTTTTGCAACTTCACCCAGACAGGCTTGAGGGCATTTTGTAACGGGGCTTTGTCGATGTCACTGACGGTCAAGCCTTTGGCTGCAAGGAATTCATAAGCCTTGGCAGTACGGCTGCGGAACTCAGCATTCCCTTCCTTAGTATATTTTGCGCCACAGGTCGCAAAGGCTTTCTGGGTGCCACCATCAAGGCTTTGATAAACATCTTCACGGATGACCAACGTCATCATGTTGTAGATATGTCCTGATTTGACAACATGTTTGCCAACTTCATACATTTTGGAGTTGACCATACCCTCTGGGCCGGTTTCCATGGCATCCACAAGTTTGGTTTGCATGGCGGTATAGACTTCTGACCATGGTACCGGTATCGGTTCGGCTTGCAAGGCTTCGAACATACTCAGAAATACCGGCAGGGGCGGAGAACGGAACTTCACTCCCTTAATATCACCTAGTTCCTTTATCGGTTTGTCGACGGTCAGGAAATCACGGAAACCGTTGTGCAGATAGGCAACAATGCGGATACCATATTCTTTTAACATCAAATTGCGAATATATTGCCCCGCTTCACCATTCATAACGGCTTCGGCATGCTCAAAATCTTTCATCATGAAGGGCCACAACACCACCGTCAACGATGTCTCCAGAGTGGACAACATCCCGATATCGGTTGAAGACATCTGGAGCGCACCAAGCTGTAATTGTTCCAAGATTTCACGTGCCGTACCCATCTGCGCTGCCGGTAGGTGATTGAAGGTGACTTCCGACTGCCCCTGGACACAATTAATAAAAACATTCGCCATATCCGTATTGATCGAAGCAAGCGAATCGTGATGGGCCAGCGTCAGCTCGACGGCCTCAGCCTGCCAGACAGTTGCGGTTAACGCACATCCGCATATTACCGTAGTAAAAAACTTTCTCAACGACATCATCTCGAACCTCCAACTTAGGTTTATGTTGCATTTTACGACGGTTTAGGACAATACCTACGACCTAAACGATCGTAGGGTATTTGATTAAATTTATAAAGTCAAGATTGAAATTTAATCAAATAATGATATAAATTTGATTGATACGATCAATTTTATGATTAGAAAGGCCCTAATGCGTAATCAAAAAACAAAGAGCGTATCGCGCTCACAGCCCGATGGTGACAGCTTGATCAACGACACTATCGACAATCTTGTCCGTGCGATTGTTAATGGTGATTTTCTGTCCGGCGAGCGTTTGGTCATTTCCCAACTGGCCGAACGCTTTAGAGTTGGGCCGATGCCGATTCGCCAAGCTTTACGATATTTGGAGGGGGAAGGTCTGGTGGAAACCACTCCTAACCGTGGGGCCACTGTGAGGCGCGTCGATGCGGAAATGGTTGGTAATATTTACGAGGTGAAGCTCTGCTTGGAGGCTTTGCTGGTCACAAAATGTGTTGCAGAAATGACCTTAGCTGACATTGACGAAATTACCCGCATTCAGGAGGAATATGAGACGGAGGTTGCGGGTGGATACAATGACAAGGCATTTCAACTGAATCGGCAGTTTCATTATCACATTAATCATTTAGGCAACAACTCCGAGGCGTTAGCAATCTTGGAGCGGGGTTCATGGCTGATCGCCGCGTTGCGTGCGCGATACGGTTTCTCGTCAACGCGTCTGGAAGACGTTTCAAAGGAGCACAGGGCTTTGATCCATGCTTTACGACAGGGCAATGAAAAAGATGCTGTATCCATCATTCGGATGCACACTGTAGCAGCCCGAAAAGACCTATTAAAACGTATGGAGAGCACTCAATGAAAATTACTGAAGTGAAAACATTTGAATCTCGCGAACGTCCGCTTTGGGCTAAACCTTTTGCAAGATTCGGGAGTGTCACTTCTCGAATATATTTCTCTGTTGTGAAAGGGTGAATGATGAGTTCATCGGTAACTTCTCCGGCTGTCTTCGTCATCAAAGGTCCGACGGTTGCCAAGTAAATCTTGGGGCACCATATTCCTTTAATGCCAGAATATAAGAGGGCGATTGTCTCAGTCAAGCAATACTTTAAATTAGGAGGGGGTTAGAAAAATCAAAATGCTCGAACCTTGCTATGGAGAATCCTTAGATTGAAAGAGAAATGATTTAAGACATTTTTGTGATAATAGGAAAGGAGTATTTTTTAAATCAATTCGTTTAAATTTAAAATAATTATCTTTAGTATTGACATTTTCTTTTGACAAAATCGATTAATCTTATATTTAATGTTTAAATTTAAAACAAATTAGATACTATTCATTAACTTCGCCGGATGTAGCTTTTTTCTTGATAGGCGCATGTAGCGTCAATTTAATCCTGAATGACGACCAGAGGGTTTCGGTTTTTTGCTTTGGCTTGTGAGAAACGTGATTCAGTTTGTGAAAGTATGGGAACAAGACTTGGGAGTGACATGAAAATTCAGATTTTTGACACAAAAGTAGAACTAGGGGAAGCCTCTGCAAAAGAAGGGGCAAGAGCCATTAAAAACGCAATTCATACGAAGGGACAAGCAACGGTTATTTTAGCAACAGGCACGAGCCAATTTGAGACCCTCGCGACTTTGGTAAAAATCAGTGACATTGATTGGTCAAAAGTGACCGTTTTTCATCTGGATGAATATATCGGTATTTCTAGTAACCATCCCGCCAGTTTTCGTAAATATCTCAAAGATAGATTTACCAATAAAGTGCCGAATCTTCGCAAATTTGTGCCCATTGATGGCGAGGCTCATTTGCAGGAGGAACTGGTTCGTTTATCTCAGGAAATTGCGTTTTGTACCATTGATGTTGCCTTTGTCGGAATTGGTGAAAATGGCCATCTTGCGTTTAATGATCCCCCTGCCGATTTTGATACGGAAGACGCTTTCATTGCCGTTGACCTTGACGAAGTTTGCCGTAAACAGCAAATGGCGGAAGGCTGGTTTCCGACGATAGAAGATGTCCCCACAAGAGCGATTTCCATGAGTATTCAGCAAATTCTGAAAAGTAAAACCATTATTTGTTCTGTCCCCGGCGAACGCAAAGCCAAACCTGTTCAAGACACAATTGAAGGGCCTGTGACCAATCTTTGCCCCGCTTCTATTTTACAGGAGCATGCACATTGTCACTTGTACTTAGATCAGGCAGCGGCCCGATTACTGAACCGTTAGAAAAACCTGAAATGTAACGAGGAAATGCATGCCGTTGCAACGCAGAAAACAAGCAGAAAATTTAACGGTCTCTCACGGTTTTACCAAGGCGTGTCAGCAATTTAATATTTCGTCGGAAGGTATCATTACGTCTGTTGCTTCGACCTCGATTGACTCTTTTGAGGGAGATTTATTGACAACCCCAGGACTGGTTGATATTCAAGTAAACGGCTTTGCGGGAATAGACTTCAACAATCTCTCTTTGACTCCAGACAAATTTGATTTCGCCCTTGAAGCGTTGCTTGCCAGTGGTATCACAAAAGTATTGCCAACCCTGATTTCAGCGCCTCTTGCTATTCTCAGTCAGAGATTGAATCATCTGGATAAGGTGGTTTGTGAAAGTAAATTAGGTCGCTGTATGGTGGCAGGTTATCATCTTGAAGGGCCTTTTTTATCTCCCACAGAAGGGTTTCGTGGTTGTCATCCTAAAGACGCAATGATTCCTGCCAGTGTTGAAGTTTTTGATCATTTACAAGAGAGGGCAACCTTGCCTATTGTGATCATGACGGTTGCCCCCGAACGTCCACAGGCTTTGAATTTTATCAAAACCATCTCAAAACGAGGCATTGTCTGCGCTCTTGGGCACACCGAGGCCAAGCGAGCAATCATCTATAAAGCGGTGGAAGCCGGGGCGGTTTTGGCCACTCACTTAGGCAATGGGGTGTCTCATACAATGGATAAAAACGATAATCCCTTTGTCGCTCAATTGGGCCATGATGGTTTGTCAGCCAGTTTTATTGCGGATGGCATCCATATTCCGCCAGACCTGTTAAAATGTTGGATACGGGCCAAAGAAATAAGTCGTACAATTTTAACAACCGATGCCGTGGCAGGTGCCGGACCCCAGACTCCTATAGGGATTTATACACTTGGCGAGATGACGATTGAAAAAGGCGAGGACGGTAAGATCCGAGAACCCAACTCTCCTTATCTTGCCGGTTCTTCGGTTTGGATGGAGAAAATGGTAGAAAATGTGATGAAGTGGTGTCAGATGCCTTTTGCAGACGTGTTAAAAATAACGAGATATAACGCTTTATCTCTGCTTGGGAAAAGCAAGCTCATTCCGGGAAAAGGCGAGGCCGCAGACTTTATTGTCTGGCACAGTCAGGAGAATAGCCCTCAAATAAAAAAAATAATTCTTGGCCCATGGATCTATGAAGTCAATCCATAATCTGATTAGGCATGAGTTTCTATGTTGTTCCAAATACATACTTTACTGATCTAATTCATCGTAGAGTGAGATAGTTGATTGATTATGAATGTTAATTCATTCGGCATCAAGATCGAAGAAGAGACGGATAGTGATGTGGCCTCCTTGGAAATGATGTATAAAACACATTTCCTGAAAACATTGTTTCCGTTCTGGGACAAGGCAGTTGACCGGGTGCATGGAGGAATCTATACCTGTTTTTCCAACGATGGCCGCCAACGGATCAGCCAGAATAAATACACATGGTCACAAGGGCGGTTTTTGTGGATGTGGGGACGCATCATACGCTTGGCTGAAAGGGGTATTCTGCCACTGGATACCCAGGTTTTGCGAGATGATCTGCATCGCAGTGCCCATTTTCTGCTGAAATATGTGTTTCTGGAAAATGGCCATTGTGCCTATTGTCTGTCTGAGACGGGGCAGATGATTGAAGACCCGCCCGGTGCAGGCTATGACAGCAGTATCTTTGCGGATTGTTTTGTTGTCTTGGGCTTGAGTGAGTACGCCTCTCTGGTTTCTGACCAGCCAACGATAGAAAAGGCTCTTGCCACCTTTGACAACATTCGTGAGCGTCTGCAAATGGGAACGCCACGCAGCGAACCCTATCCGACGCCAGAGGGGTTCACCCCCTATTCTTTCCATCTCATCATGGTTAATCTCAGCCAAGAATTGACTACAGCCCTCACGCATTTCAAGCATTCCCGTACTCTGGAGTTAGCCCGTTATTGCCAAGATTATGTCAGGGAATCTCTGTCTCTTTTCCGAACGAAAAACGGACGTATGGTCGAAATGCTACCAGCAGATGCGGCAGACCAGGACTCTCTGCTATACCGACATCTGATGCCAGGTCATACGTTGGAGGGGTTGTGGTTTATGCAACATGCTGCCGAACAACTGGGCATGGATGTCTTGGCGTCCTGCTTGGAAACCTTGCGCCTCACATGGCAACTGGGTTGGGATACAGAATATGGTGGATTATTGCGCTATGTGGATCATTTGGGCGGAAAACCGCAAGGACGCTACCGGGGCAGCAACTATGAAAACCTGATTCTGGAAACCTGGGATACAAAGCTCTGGTGGCCCCATTCCGAGGCACTCTATAGTTTATTATTATTTTCTGTTCGTGCCCATGACACAGACCTGTTCGCCAGTTTCGCTAAAATGCAGGATTATATTTTCAAGACATTTCCCCATCCAGATCCGCAGGTGGGAGAATGGATTCAAATTCGCAGCAGAACAGGGCTTCCCCTAAATAAACAGGTTGCTTTACCCGTCAAAGATCCGTTTCATGTCGTCCGTAATATTTTAGCAATCCTCGAATTACTACAGGATCCGCAAACCAAAGCTGTCTTGAGTGAGATGCTGGAAACCACCAGCATCCACTATTATTGAAAATGAACCATCAATTCAACAAAGCATCACCTTAAACTTGATGAGCATCATGAGCCTTTCCAAACAATACCTTGAGAAAATCATTAGCCACCTCACCACTATTTGTGATGAGGAGCAGGAGACCATTTTGAAGGCTGCGGGGTTGTTGGCAGAACAAATCCGTCAGGACAAACTGATCCATGTTGTCGGACCCGGTGGTCATTCCAATCTGGCCACGCAAGAAGTTTTTTTCCGAGCGGGTGGCCTGATGCACATCAATCCCATTCTCGATGAGGGGACTCTTTTGAGCAATGGTGCTCTGCGCTCCATGGCGATAGAACGCTTGCCGGGATATGGACGTACGGTTTTTCAAAACTACAATATCAACCCAGGTGATGTTTTGATACTCGCCAATGCCTATGGTATCAATGCTGCGGTGATTGATATTGCCCTCTGCGCCCAGGAAAACCGCATCACCTTAATCGGTGTCACTTCAGTGCGTCATGCCCAAGCAACCGCTCCAGATCACCCGGCACGTCATCCTAGTAAAAAGAACCTCTATGAATTGGCTGACATTGTGCTGGACAGCAAAGTGGAAGTCGGTGATGCGGTTATGGAAATTGAGGGGATGACGCAGAAAGTTTGTGCGATGTCCACTTTCGCCTCAGCCTATCTGCTCCAATCTTTAGTGGCTGAAACGGTTCAAATTTTGGTGAGTAGTGGCATGGAACCTCCAGTCTGGAGAAGCGGCAACGCCCCTGGTGGAGATGGATGGAACAACCAGTTTATTGATCGTTTTAAAGGGCGGATTGTTGCGCTCTAGGAATTTGAAAAGGTTATTTTTTTAAGATGAGAAATATGAACAATTATGTTCGAGCCGGTGCCGCATGTATTGATATAACACCCCCGATAGGCCATGCCATGTCAGGGTATTCCGCTCGTACTGACCGTGCCTCCGGCACACATGATCCCCTCACGGCTCGTGCGGTGGCAATCAACGATACAGCCATTCTTTGTGTTGATGTCATTGGTCTGGATGCCGAGAGTTGCCGCCGCATCCGTCAGCGAGTGGTTCTGCCTCAGAATCGTTTAGTGGTGACAGCATTGCATACGCATGGGGGCCCGGTGGTGATACCAGGTGGTTTAGGAAAGATGGAGGATCGGCACTATCTGACGCAGCTTGAAGATGCTTGTGTCACAGCGATAGATGCTGCTTGCGCTGCACAAAAACCAGCTCGACTGTTCTTCGGGGAGGGGGCAGATCCAGGAATTGCTAAGAACCGTCGTCATAAAGATGGATTGGTTGATCCTCACTTGCCTGTCCTTCAAATACGGGCGTTAGATGACGAGTGGGTCGCTGTTATTACGTCCTATGCCTGCCATCCCGTGGTGTTAGGAGCCGATAATACCCTTTGGACAGCAGATTATCCGGGTGTTGTTCGCAAGGCACTGGAAAAAGCCTACCCAGGCGCGCTTGCGTTATTCCTGACCGGCTGTACGGGAGACGCTAACATTGGTCATTCGGCTCAGGATTCTTTCAGCACCGAGCCGATGAAAACCCGCACATTTGTAGCAGCGGAACGTATCGGATTGCGGATTGCCAATTGTGCGATGGCCACAGATTTTCAGGAGATCCGCCAGGAGGTCACCATGGCTTGCACCGAGATTCTGCTGGATTTGGAACAGCGAGAAAGTGTTTCTCCTGAACAATTGGCTCGTTTATGGCGGCGTGAAAGAGCAACCGCCGATGCAGCGCAAACCGCATTGCTCACGGATTGTATCCATTGGGCAGAGACCGCTGCGCTCAGACCACTTGAACCCTGGCTGGCACGCGTTTCGGTTTTGAATTGGGGGGGCATTTGTATTGTCGCCTTGCCCGGTGAAATTTTCGCAGAAACCGCATTGGCTATACGCCGTCGGCTCAAGAGCGAGTCAGCCTTTGTGATTGGATATGCCGATGGCTGTCCCGGTTATCTACCCCCTGTCTCCGAATACGCCCATGGCGGGTATGAAGTCAACGAAGCTTATCGGTACTATGGGATGCCTGCTGCCTTTGCGT
>JAOWAR010086767.1:2289-12447 GCA_028571005.1 Clathrina lutea | reverse complement strand
AAGAATTATCTAGAAGTAAAGTGAGAAAAGTCTAGAAATTACAGGTAAACTAGGAGCAGTTCTGGTGGCTTCTCACAACGTGATTTAGTAGGTCTGACTGCTGCTCTTTCTTCTCCACACAGACTGCATGCTTTCCTCTTGCCATTTCTGAGTCCCTCCCTTTCGTGGGCATCACCTTTTCCTTGCTGAAGTTTATTGCTATCGCACCCCTTTATTTCTTATCACTGAAATAGTTTTCACCGCATTCAAAATATACTTGTGTTATTTTTTTCTTTTCGCCGCTGTGGTCTGCGCAACTTTGAAGCCACATCGTGAAAATACAATGACTTCCAGTTTTGACATCACTCCACAGGGCATGAGTGTGGAATCCAGGGTACACTGCGTGCAGAGTAGATATGAGCTTTAACATTTGACCTCACACGGCACCACAATGTGTATGTCACAACCTTGTTTGATGTCACATTGAGCCAGGAAAAAACATAGGTGTCCCTCCTTAGTTGAAGGAACCAATGCAAAGAAAAACTACGTCCAGGTACATACGATAGAATTTTCCAAAGGTTCCAGAAGTTCAGCTGTTGTTCTATTTGGCAGTTTACTACTCATTGAAAGCAGTTGCATTCGCACATGTATGGCAGGAACTATAACATGTTAATGACATAATTCATTAATGAGCACAAGGATATTATAACATATTAATATAATGATATAATTTATTGATGAACACAAGAATACTATAACATATTAATCATTTAATTTATTGATGAGCACAAGAATGCTATAACATGTTAATGACTTAATTTATTGATGGGCAAAATTTAAGTGCATACGACATTGGCCATGAGAAGAATGAGAAGCACCCCACAGCATGTCTGGCACACACCACAAGTGTGGGATCACAACTGACGGGGACTTGGGCAGTTTCATGCGACTTTTGGCTCTCGCAGAAGAGCACTGAATTGAGAGCGAGCAAGAAAAACTGCCAAGAGCTCACTTCCTGCGTGCTCTTCTCTGGCCACGTACAGCTTGGCACCTGAAATCTGCTGCCAATTTTTCTCGAATGCTGTGCAGAAATAGTGTGGCAGTAGCCAGCTAGTAGTGGTCCTCTCGTTGTTCTGATGTTGCCGAGCGGTTCAGGAGAAAAGAACAGAAACAATGAATTGGCCGACAAAGTGCAAGATTTCGGGCGAAGAGGTACAACTCGTTCCCCCATCTGACAATGCCAACAAACCTGTGTGGTAGAAGCACAGAGATGAAATATGAACATCAATAACATCACATCTTGACTGTGTTAAACATTTCATTGATTGACCACAATCTCCCAAGCTTCTGTCACCTAATCAGGCCTATAGCTGAGACAGTCCACAGCCCAAAACCATTCTCACAGTATAGTATAGGTATATTGCATCCCCACACCTTCAACCTCCCTATAAGCATACTCCAATGATAAAATGCTGTGACTGAGGGTAAACTTGTTAGGAGAGTGTGAGTGCACAACCATGACATGTGCTCACAGAACACAACATTACACTCTTGAGAAAAATAATCATTGCTAATTGATTAAGGCTGCAGTAAGAAAATTCCTTGTTTCTCAACTAGTGCCAGCCCAAATATCGGTGTGTGCAGGTGAGCTAAAATTTTTTTTGGTGCCATCATTTCTTTTGTCGCTGCCCACACAGAGCCTGATAAAACTAGGGGTTAGCGCCCCTGCTGGTGTCTGGTGTACCCCACTGCACACATGCCTGCTCCCACTCTTCACTAAGTGGACAGAACAGTCAGGATTTTGCACGGAGCATTGTTTGTGAAGCAATGATCCTGAAGTTGCCAAGAGCAGAATGACTTTTGCGTGCCAAGCAAAATGAAACTTTAGCCAAAACAAACGATGTCGATCTCCATGACAACATGCACACATGGACTGTCGTATGGATTGATCTACATGTCAACATGCACACTTGGACTGTCGTATGGATCGATCTGCATGCAAGCGGAACAACCTTTGATTCTTTTCTCTTTCACGCAACTTCCTCCCTTTCCATTTTCTCTGATCATGGGCTATCATAGGGCAATGAAGAAGAAGAAAAAATTCTCTTGTGTACAGGCACTCACGTACATTCTGTTCAATCTGCCTGTGCCTGGTTTCAGCAACACCTCTTCCACACAATGCAACAGGCAGCCTAGAAAGCTGCAAGTGAGCACAGTGCAGATGTCCATGACACATTGCACGGACTGCGATGGACACAGCATGGTAGAGACATGACCCATCTCCAGGTGTTTCCACAGGAAAGAAATGGGCCAGCAGGGCAGGGTGGAGCTGCTGTGATACTCCACGTGCAACACAGAGTGTGCCAACAAGTGGGCCATCTTGTTAAAGGAGGCACACAGCTGCGCTGTACACCACTGGTGGTGGTTGCTGGGCTGTGTACTCAGCAAAGGCAACAATTCCCTGCGTGCCATGCACTACTCTCAACGATCTTAACACTGACATTCCTTCCGCAGAGAAAGCTCTCCACGGTGGGGACAGCGTGTGGGAATGAAGGATGTTGTGCTTCTTCGAATTTGACGTACTGGTGTTCTGCTCGGACTAGCTGCAGCCACCCCGTTTTCGTCGCTATGCTTATCCCTTTCAGCACCTCATGAGGATACAACATACAGAAAAGGCGTTTTCTCTTCCTCACTGGAAGCAAAGTCAGGAAAACACCTATTCCTGCTGGCCGTATCTACTCAGTGACCTTTCCTCCTTTTCTGCTCGTCAGTGGCGGAGTTATTAACAGTTAAATCTTCCTGCTGAAGGAAGTACAGTTTTAGCCAGCTTTTTTTTTCTCCACATCGGGGGAACCACCTAAAATCTCCTAACTGGAGTGTACACTGGAAACACCTTCTAGAGAAAACATCTCGGTGAAGTGCTCTTGTCAGTGGCCGTGGTGCACCCGCAACATGACATAGAACGCGACCGAAGTCTCTCCGGCGAAGGCCAATGCCACGATATACTGCCTCTCCAGCATATCCATCACGGAGCGAAACTGGTCCAACGGTGAAAGCCGTTAGGAGAAGGAAACAACGTGTACGTTACACTACACGACGGAACTAGCTAGGCGCAGAAGACAGCGAAAGAAAGGGTGCTCCATGGTATCGCTTATACTTCGGAAGCGGGCGCTACTCCGACGGGCATCCTGCAGGGTACGCCCGCTGCCATGCCATTTCCCGTCTTCTCTTCACCGACTTTCATAACGACCTTTCTCTCTTCAGCTCGCAGAGGTCGTAAGAAACTGGACGGGTCGGACGTGAGTTGCCGAAATTGATGAATATGGTGCCTTGCCTTGTGCCTGTTGCTTCGCGCATTATGTAAAGGTTAATTATAAATTTAGAGGCAAGCGTTGTCCAGCACGTAATGACACCCTGGTCAGACCGCGGTACCGAGTGCTTTGCTGAGGGTGAATGTGGTGACTTGCTTGATGGCTTTTGAGGTTTTCGTGTCGATCTGAGGCATACGTTCTGACTGAGGAGGACGTTCCTGCAGCGCGATCGAGCATCACGGCACGGGCGGGATCCCGGCTTATTTGACGGTGCCAGAGCTAAGCTTAAGAGGGTGACTCGCCTGCCGCGTGGAGCTTCTCATACAGAAAGAATGCCTGATCTTTTGTTGAGGCAGGCAGGGTAACTTCACGAGTTGCACGAGCATTTACCTAAATGTTGGAGTCAGTCACGAAGACGATGGACAGAGAATAAGTTTTTTTGCCATTTCAGAGTTGCTGACGACATCGGTATAGTGCTGGCCTCGACAAGCACGTCGTCGACCCTGATGATGGTGCTAACGTGGAGCGCAAACGGGCCTACCGGTAATTGCTCGAGTCTGGTCAAGGCAAAGACAGCGCGAACCATGGTTCCGCTATACCCCTGCCTGAATCTGGCTGGATGAAGTCAACTGAGGGATCTTCCGGCTGTGTCGTTCGCCTCAATCTGCATGTACATATACCGCCATTTCATGGAGCGATTGCTTGACAACGGTGGTCGTAGGCCCAGAAGCTCGTGCTGAAGAAGATGTTGGAGGCCGCCAGGATGGAGGTCAACTAGACACCAATGTCCTTTCATCCTTCCTTGGCTTAGGCAAAGGCTACAATTATTTCAAGGATAACCACGTACAGCAGATCATGGACAACAAATTATAGCCACCATATGACATAAGTGCCTTCATAGTATCATGTAGCATAGTAATTAATGTTAATTAATTATTGCTTGATTGTTTTATTAGCTTGACAATAAAGGCCTATCCGAGATGGTGCTGAAGATGGTGCAAGGAGCTAGGGCATCGACAAGCAAAAAAGTACTCTTGGTGGGTGCAGCAGCCACTCCAAAGACAGTCCTGGTACCCGTGATACCGAGGGAAGCAGGTCAGGAACAGCAATCTATGCAACCTCTGCGCGTGTAGGAGCGAGTGCGCACGTTGAGCAGGAAGACACTCTGCACACAGAGGGCAGCAGTGCCATTTCTCCATCGAGCTGCCCTTCCATGGGACATGATACTCAACCGTGCGACGCACCAGGGTTTCAAGAGGTGCTGATTGTAACTACTGCCACCGAGGATACGCAATCAAGCACTGTGTGATAGTGACATACAATTCCTAGGCCTTCAGCCCCCGTCAATCCCAATTTATGAATCAGAAAGATATCGTGAGGAGTGTGTTGCCAACAAGTGGCATACTCCCAACCACAGAAACGCCCAAAAAAGGGATGACTGCATGTCAGTTTTCTTTTGTCAGTTGACATCATGTACATAAGTAAAAAAAAGTCAAACTACCCCATGATCAGTATAAAGCACCTGACAACACGAGATTTGATGTACGCACGCATGTGCTCATGTAAATTATTTTTGTCAAGGATAATGAAAATCATTGCAACAACATACACAACAGAGGGAGAGGGCAAATGGTGTGACAGGAGCAGAAAGGCAGATAAGTTAATTGATGTGCAAGAGGTCTAACAGATAAATAAGAATCATTATGATAAATAACTAATAGTACTGTCTGCAGTTTGATATCGCTCCTTGGCTTTTGCCTTGAGTGAGCACTCTCACTGGCACATACTATGCTGCTGGCATTTTGCCTAGCTCTCTGCCTTTAGTGGTGTGAGCACTCTTGGCGTGGTATGGCGGCCTGCATTTTTGGGATATTCCCACAAGCGGAAATTTGCTGGGGGAGTGATAAAGTCTTGGCTTTTTCGCAACCTCGTCTCAGCTTCTGTACTGCACTGATGAGGCCACAAAGGCCGAAACAGAATTGTCTTCGGTTTTATTAATAAATATATATAACAATAAATAGATGTAACAAAGAATGATCATCATAACTTCAAATTGAAGATGGTTGAAGGACTTTTAGATCTCACTCCCACTGTAAATTTTTGTAAGTTTAAGAGCAAAAGTTCTTCAGACATGAAATGAGAAAAGAGAAGGATTTCATCACAAGACATTTTGACGTCTACACCATTGTCATTTTTTTTTTTAATTTTTATCGCCACCAACAACTTTTACATCCACGAAATAGCCACACTCATCCGCCCCTAGAGTACACACAATACAACCGTACTCACACATTGGCCATGGCACAGATCCTCACACCTACTTTCCCCCGCATCAAAGTATGCACATAACGACTCAAGAACATGGAACCGACGATGGCGTAGATGCCGAAGCGTTTTCTAATCAAATCCGTCTCTTTTCTCACTTCGTGTCTCAACTGAAAACGTTTGTTTTTAACCTTACAAAAACAACTTCAAATAAATGCTACTATGGACTTTGCCACAATTGGTCAGCATCTCACACGCATAAATCAATTGAGGGAGCAAATCAAACATTGAATTAAGACTCTCTCTCCACCTAATATCTGAAAGCTTTTCACGTGCCGGATCTATCTACCTACATGAACTTGGACTGCAGCAATTTTCTTTGTGCCGGCTAGGTCTTCAGAAGACTTCCCTCTGCCACCTTTGTAAAATGTGGTAATGAATGCTCAGGTGAACGCCATGCACAGTAATGAGATCCTTCTGCTGGTCTCCATGGCCACATATGTTATCGTGATCGACCTGCAAGCCAGCCCTCTGCCTGAGTCCTGAGTCGGAGTCTCAGCCTCCTCGCCCTGCGCCAGCCGCAGCTTTGGCTGAGCGACGCGATCACCTACCATGGGACGTGGTTGACGACTTTGACTACGCCATGATCTTCAGTGGGGGTGTCCAGACAATCCTTCACCTTTCTCTTGGCGGAGGGGTGCGGCGTGGGTTTGCCTTAGCAGCCAACTTGGTTCTGGGTGAAATGCTGCGTCCAGATACGCCCGCCACACACGACCACATTTTGCGTGCTTGGAAAGTTTTCTTTCTCTTGCCGCGCTGGCTACTGTGGTCTCCCACCCCCTCTCCGACTCAACATATTTCCATTGCCAACCTGCTGAGGCAGCGCCTAGCAGCGTTTTATGAAGGCAAGTTGATGACTCTGCACAAGCAGTTCACCCCTGCCAACACCACCTACTGTCCATCAACAGATGACCTGAGCCCCTCCCGCATACGTCGAGCTAAAGCTCTGGCATCTCTTGGTGAGCTCAGCTGGGCTGCTCGGGTTTTGGAAAGTAGAGCCGGCATTCTTGAGGTGCGGGAAGCAGAATATGAGGAACTCCTCGCCCTTTACCCACCACCGTTGGACAGCGAAGATTTGGCAGACGTACTCTCAACCCTTTCAGCTTCTGAAAGCCGGGGTCGCCCATCACATGGTTCACCATCTCTGCTCACTGTTGTGCCAGAGCTACTTCTCCCTGCTCTACGCACCTCCACCCACGGTGCAGGAGGTGGGGGCTCTTGCATACGCACTGAGCACTTTCAGGTCATCGCAGAAAGTGGACAGGTCCACTGCCTCTGTCACCTGGTCACGCGTATAGCCAGCGGCCAGGTACCAGCGCCGATCAGGCCCTACCTCTGTGGTGCTTGTACCACACTACTTGCTAAACTCAGCTCTGATGGCTGCCGTGTCGGTCTCCGCCCGATTATTGTTGGCGAGGCTGTTACACGTCTCACTGGGCGAGTGCTGGTCATGGCGACCAATGCAGATTCCAGGATACGTTGCTCCCCCTACAGTTTGGAGTCGGTGTGTCCGTTGGGGCCTAATTTATTGTCCACGCCACCCGCTTTGCCACCACAGCATGTCCGGAGTGAGTGAATTTCCAAGCTGACTACAGAAATGCTTTCAACACGATCTCTCAGAAGCTGATGATCACCCAGCTCTACACTCTTGGCTACAACGACCTCCTCCCTTACTTCAGGTTGCAATATGGACAGCCTGCACAACTCAGTGTACGTACGGCGGACGGCACTACCCGCTGCTTCCTCTCCAAAGAGGGTGTAAGGCAAGGCGACCCTCTGGGTCGATTCTTCTTTGGGATCGGTCTACACTCTGTCCTAAGCCAGTTGCATGAAGATTTGGCCATCACAGCTACACTTGACGTCATCACCTCTGACCTATCGCAAGACCTTGCTCCTGCCAGCCGTGCTATCTGCTGGATGAGTCGCTTCATCGTCTCAAGTTGGACATTGCGGCTCTTTCCGACGACGTCCGTTTTGTGGGTGCCTGGCCCATATGCATCGCCTTCTATGCAGTGGAGCGTCTTGCTGAGGTCACCCGTGAGCGTCGCACTGGTCTTCTGCTGTGCATGTGTGCCGAAGTGCTGTGCCTGGAGTGCTAACCTTCGTCTCGAGAGAGCTTATTCCGCCATCGAAGAAGGCAACACCAAAGTATGACTGCCATCACAAGGAACCACACTCCTCGGATGCCTGGTGGGTTTTGCACCCTTTGAACGAGATCAAGCTTTGGCCAAGGTCGCATCACATCAGCTTCTGCTAGACTGCATCTATGAGCTTTCGTCCTTGCAGATCGCGCTGATGCTGCTGCGTTATTGTGCCTCAACGCACTTCAACTACCTGCTTCGCTGCATCCCGTCATCCATCACCTTTCGTGCTGCTAATGTTCACGACGACATCATCCGCGCTACCCTTGCAAAGTTGCTTCACTCCACCCTATCAGATAGCCAGTGGACTCAGGCCACCCTACGTCTTGCTGACGGTGGCCTGGGTTTGGGGTGGGGCTCTCGCCAGCTGCAAGGCAGCCTATCTTGGCTCGGCTGCAGACTGCCTCCGCCTGTTCAGCGACTGCTTCCAGATCTTATGTGGTATGGATGAATTTTGGATAAGCGGAAGCTCAACCCACAGCCTCTCTCATAACATCACAAAATGCATTGATCACATTCAGGCCCTGGTAAACGAGTACCATTCCCATAGTCCTTTGCCAGATCGTTTCCTCCAATCGCTACCGTCGACAGCGCCTCAACTCCGGGACATAAAACGCAAGCTTCAGCATCGAGTAGTATCCCTGGAGAAGACCGTTGGGTGGTATCGTCTGTTGAGCCAACTTTCGCTTGCGGACCGTGCACAACTTACCGACCAAAGTGGAAAGGGTGCTTTTGCGTTTCTCTCTCCCCTTCCATCTTCGCCTGACCTATCCCTGTCCACTGCGGACATGATGCTGAGTGTGCGACGCGGCCTGAGGCTACCACTCTCGCCATCCACCATTACAATGACCTGAAGCGAGCCCTATGGTGCATGGCTCTCTCTCTGCTGGGGTTAGAGCAGAGGAGAAGCCCCGGGGCCTCCCAGGTTTTGGTCAGGATGGCAGCAACCTGCTCCACCATAATCTCACTGATCGCAGGTCAGTGATGGGAGACATCACCGTCACAATGGAGCAGGAGGCTGCGCTGGTGGAGAGGGCAGCAACAACTCCTTATCACGCAGCAGACCAGGCCAACCTGCAGAAGCGCAGACGGTACAAGGAACAGTGTGCGGCGCTGGATTTGGGCTTCCTGCCCTTGGCAGTTGAGATCGATGGCGCCCTGGGCCATGGTCTCCAATCGTTCTTTACCGAGTGTCGGCAAAGGACAGCTGATGCTCTTGGCGGAGGTGCTGCTCCTACCTGGGCAGCAGCTACATTCACCTCGTATTGACTGCAGCGTTTCTCTGTCGCCCTTCGCCGAGGGACAGACTGTGCAGTGAAGCATGTGCTTCTGTGGAGCAGGTGGGACCGGGCACCGTTCCTGGAGGCTTTGACAGTTCGTGCAGGTCTGGGGCAGCTCTGGGCCAGTGAAGCTCAGTGCTTCATGGCACAGGAACTTTCTGCTTCTCTTTTGTTTCCTTTCCTTTTTCCTCCTCTTCGCAATTTCTCCCTTCTCTTCTTTTCTCCAGGTTTGTCTCTCTTTCTTTTTCTTTAACCGGTGTGTGAAATGCTGCCGCCCTTCGTTTTCCATTCTGTTTGTCTATGCTTATAGATACATGAAACGCTTCATCGATATCGAAAGAAAAAAAGGAGTTACAGCATTCCACTTTCCTGCGTGGTGACTGGTGTTTCAACACCCATTAATATTAGGTTTTGGCGCAAATTTAATGATGACGTAACCATTACAATACGCGAAACAACAGTTACTATTTTTCATGCACCTGCACGCCGGCACGTGCCGTCTTAAAATAGATTTCTAGTTTCCCCTACCAAAAGCCATCCTCCTCAGTTTGTCCAACTTTCAAACGAAAACTTGCTCAAATACAGTCACCAGCCGAAAGAAGGGTATGATTCAAAAGTGGTTTCCAAAAAAAAAATCATGTCGAGCCGATCCAGGTTGTGCCGCCTAAACACCGAAGACGACGCCGCTGTGATCTGGGCTGTAACTGTGGTAACAGGCCAGTTCAGACAGACCCTTTAATTTTCATATGCTCTGACTGCCAAAGTACGCGAAAGAAAAAGGCATGGACAGCCACCCCTAGTTGGCCGCTAATCCAAAGTTACTCGCGAAAAAGTAGGAAAATCGATGTTCTCTTTATGTCAGACGATCTGTGAGAGAGCTAAGAGCTTCCCGCTCGTGCACTAAACTAAAGGGATAGGCAACACCGTTAAACCTTCTCCAACCTTGAGAAGGTAAAACATAGGAATGAGCTCGAGGGATATTACTACTCCTTCTCCAACCTTGAGAAGGTAAAACATAGGAAGGAGCTCGAGGGATATTACTACTCCTTCTCCAACCTTGAGAAGGTAAAACATAGGAATGAGCTCGAGGGATATTACTACTCCTTCTCCAACCTTGAGAAG
>JAOWAR010086656.1:0-12453 GCA_028571005.1 Clathrina lutea | reverse complement strand
GACGCCCCAGCACACGCATCATCAGCAAACCATGTCTGCGTAAGCTTGTCTTGCTTGGCACGAGAGATTAGTGGAAGTGTGGCTAGGACATAAATGGCCATAGAGAGGGGATATTCCTGTGTCGCACATTCACTAGATAAGATGGTCTCTCCACCAACGAAAAGCTCCATGCCTCTGTTTATGTAGATAACACAAGTGGCAATGGAGGGGCAGATCACACTGATGTTTCGGAGCATCACAGCATGGTTTAGGGAATTAAACGCCTTCCGGGCATCAACGAATTACAGCCCTTCAGCCCTTCCACCTCCTCATCCTTGTATAGGCATTGCAAGTGGATTACTAGCGACAGATGGACAACTAGTGAAACAGGTGGACCTCTAGCGACACAGACGGACAATGACTGACAGAGACTGACGGGAAAGCAACAAACCGGCAACAAAGATAGATGGACAAAACGCGTGACAGAAAAGGACAAAGGAAAAGCTGAGACTGACAAAGAAATGCCAAGAACGACAAAGGAGCAATACAGATGGATATTCACAAAGAGACACAAAGGGACACGAGCAATGCCAACAGATAACAAAGTGTCAGAGACAAACAATGAAACAATACCAACGGACAGAAACAGAAGCAAAGACAGAGAGTGACAAACTTACATTAATGGTAGTTCTCTTGTAATGTGTAGTGTCTTAGTAATTGAAGCATCTCACGTCTAAAAATAAAATGGAAAAGACCCGAGAAAACCAGAAATTCAAAGTAAAGCGTAAGATGATAAAAGAAAGGAAGAAGATAGAATGAGAACGTCAAAGACCGATAAGGGACAGACATGGACAACAAAGATAATGAGGGACAGACATGGACAACAAAAATAATGAGGGACAGACTTGGACAGCAAAGATAATAAGAGACAGACATGGACAACAAAACAACACAGACGGACAACGAACGACGCAAACAGACATGGAGCGACATGAGTGGACACAGAGTGAGACAGACGGACAATGAGCGACACAGACTGACAACAAGCAACAGACGGACAACGAAGCAACATAGATTGACAAAGAGTGACACAGACGGTCACAAAGTAACACAGAGGGACAAAGAAACAACACAGATGAATAACAAATCAACACATAGGGACAGGAACGACACAAACAAATAATGATTTGTCACATATGGAAAACAATGCGACACCAACAAACAGAAACAGGAACAGAGACAAAGAGTGACAAACGAACTTCCACTAACAGTAGTTCTCTCACATCTCACAGTGTCTTGAGAACCTAAGCGTCTTTCAACCAAAAATTTAGAAAAGACCGGAGAAATTCAGGGCCAGAATGTGACATGATAAGAAACCAGGGGAAGGAGAAAGATAGAGACCAACAAAGACTGATAACGAGCGACCGAGACGGACATGAAGTGACACAGATGGACAACGAAGCGACACAGATGGACAACGAGCAGCAGATAGACTACGAAATGACAAAGAGAGACGATGAAAGACAGAGATGAACAACAAAGTGACAAAGACAAACAGACATGGACAACAAAGTGACACAGACGAAATACAAGGGATAGAGATGGACAATGAGCAACACACAGGGTCGGCGAAGCAACAGAGACAAACGACTCAGACAGACAACGGAGCAGCAGAGATGAGTAACACAGACGGACAATCAAGCAACAGGGATGATAAACGAGCCATAGAGCCACACGGAAGGACAACAAAGCGACACAGACAGACAATGAAGAGAAAGAGACGAGCGACACAGACCAACAACAAAACAACAGAGACAAGCGACACAGACCACACGGATAGATGGATAACAAACAAGGTTAAGAAAGGATAGAGACCGACAAAGAAATGACAAGAACAAACAGGGAGAGACACAGGTGAAGAGCAACCGACAGAGACAGAAAACAAAGCGACAGACGGATTGTGCAGCGACACAGACGGATTGTGAAGCAACACAGACGGATTGTGAAGCAACACAGACGGATTGTGAAGCAACACAGACGGACAAAAAAGCGATACAAATGACAGCCAAGCGACGGAGACAGAGAACGAGAAATTGCCAACGGAAAACAAAGAGATGGATAATGAAGTGACAGAGACAGACAACAAAGCGACAGAGATGGACAATGAAGCAACAGAGTCGGACAATGAGCGACAGAGAGAGGATGAGAACCAAACAGATAGACAAAAAGAGAAGGGAAGACCGAGCAGTAGAAAGAGCCAGAAAGGGAAAGAGTTACTTAGCATCTTACAGGATTGTTGTTGTAGTCGTCAAAGCGTTTATCATCGAAAAAGAAATAAGTAAATATACAAGAGAAAGTGAAAAAAAAGAGGCAGCAGTAAAGCAAGACTAGAAAACCAGAAGGAGAAAGAAACAGAGTGACTTCGAAAGCAAAGAGGAGAAAGAAACAGAACGACTTAGAAAACAAAAAGGAGAAAGAAACAGAGCAACACAGATGGACAACCAAGTGACAGAGATGGACAACAAGCGACGAAGATGGACCAGTGACACATACAGACTAGTAACGGAGACGGACAACGAGCGACACCTAACAACAGACACCTAACAACAGACCCTAACAACAGACACCTAACAATAGACACCTAACAACCGACACCTATCTACAGACAGACAATCCACCGACAGAAATAGACAAAGAAACGACACAGACGGACCATGAGCGATACAGACGGACCGTGAGCGATACAGACGGACAATGAGCGATACAGACGGACCATGAGCGATACGGACTGACAACAAAGCAACACAGATGGACAACAAGTGACACAGACGGACCATGAGCGATACAGACGGACCATGAGCGATACAGACGGACCATGAACGATACAGACGGACCATGAGCGATACAGACTGACAACAAAGCAACACAGATGGACAGCAAGTGACACAGACGGACCATGACCGATACAGACTGACAACAAAGCAACACAGATGGACAACAAGTGACACAGACGGACCATGAGCGATACAGACGGACCATGAGCAATACAGACGGACCATGAGCGATACAGACGGACCATGAGCGATACAGACGGACCATGAGCGATACACACGGACCATGAGCGATACAGACTGACAACAAAGCAACACAGATGGACAACAAGTTACACAGACGGACCATGAGCGATACAGACGGACCATGAGCGATACACACGGACCATGAGCGATACAGATGGACCATGAGCAATACAGACGGACCATGAGCGATACAGACGGACCATGAGCGATACAGACGTACCATGAGCGATACAGACGGACAATGAGCGATACAGACGGAACATGAGCGATACAGACTGACAACAAAGCAACACAGATGGACAACAAGTGACACAGACGGACCATGAGCGCGCTATACAGACTGACAACAAAGCAACGCAGATGGACAACAAGTGACAAAGACGGACCATGTGCGATACAGACTGACAACAAAGGAATACAGAGGGACAAAGAAGCGACACAAATGGACAACGAAGCGGCAGACATGGATAACAAAGCCACAGAGACGATCAACATAGACGGACAAGAAAGTGACAGGAACAAAATATGAGCGATAGAGACTGACAGTGACCGATACACACGGACAACGAAGTGACAGGGACAAGTGACACAGAAAATGACGGAGCAACAGAAAATGAGCGAAGTAGGCGGACAAAAAAACAAACAACAGGGACGAGCGACAGAGACGAACAACTAGCAACAAAGACTCACAACAAAGCGACAAAGACAAACAACGAGCAGCACAGATAGACAACAAAGATAGACAGGCTACACGCAACAGAAGGACACAAAGACAGACAGAGATTGACAAAGAAACTACAAGAATGAACAGCGAGAGACAAACGGGAAGCAATTGACAGAGACAGACAACAAAGCGACACAGATGGAGAGAGAAATGACACAAACAGGGAAGCGAAAGAGACGGACAATGAGCCACAGAGAGAGAGAGAGAACGAGGACCAACAGATACACAAAGAGAAGGAGGAAGCGAGAGCTAGAAGGAGCAAGAAAATTAAAGAGAGCGATTTAGCATCTTACGAGATTGTTGTTGCAGGCATCAAAGAGCTCTAGGGGAAAGGTCCCTTTCCTAGGCATCATGCTCTGGACGCTGTCCCAGTTCATGTCTCCCAGGCACTTTCTCACTCTCTGCAGGAGCACCTCATGGAGGTGTTTTCCTTAGGAGGTGCAAGCGTTTCAAGACATTGACAAGCTGAACCTGGTACCGCAATCCGTGATCCTTTCAGAACCAAGCCATTCACAGCTGCAAGCTCATTGCGAACTGCCCAGAAGGGCTGAAGATATCGTGGTAGGTGGTGATAGTCAGATGGGAAGCCGTCCTGAACTGCTGCGAGTAGGGTCTGTTATTGAGAATCAGCACCTCCTTGCTGGCGAAGATCCTCCAAAAGCGAGTCTTGCAAAAGCAGACTGTCTGAATCTGGTGAAGATTGATCAACAGAACGGATGGACGCAATCACAGCACGCTGGACGTGCATCTACAGATCTTTGTCTCCTACGCAATCTGCCGGAGATGGATCATCAATTGGTGCCCGAGACAGAGCATCTGGGATCACGTGATCTTTCCCTCTTCGCCACACTGTCTGGAAGAGGTATGGGCTCATCCTCTCTTTCATGCGCTGAAGCCGAAGAGTTTCTACTGCATCCAGGGTGAACTTATCCAAGATCGTGACAAGCGGCTGATGATCCACCACAAGTGTGAACGTGGGTAATCCTAGCAGAAAAAAACCTGGCATTTGGTCATGACCCAAAGTGCAGCTAGCATCTCTAGCTCTACCATGGCATACCTGGATTCTGTATCCGTGAGAAATCTGGATCCACATTGGACCAGAGGCCATGTATTACCATGCTGCTGTAACAACGCAAATCCCAGTCCTTTCGAGCGAGCTGCATCAGTTTGTAGCATGATGGGCAGACTCGGATCAAACGAAACAAAAACTGGTGGACTCGACAATGCTTTCTTCACTGCGTTGAATGCAGCAGCGTGCTGTGGTGTCCAGACAAATGCATTTTGGCGATTCGGCAAGCCTCGCAGCTGCTCGGCAGAAGCAACAATCTCAGCAGAGAAATCTGCGAACTGGTTCACCATACCCATAAACGAACAAAGATCAGTGATGTTTGATGGTTGAGGAAAATTAGCAATTGCTTCGACCTTGTGTGAATCAGCCGATACTCCCTCCCATGAAAGATGGTATCCACGGAAGTCGATCTCTGGTTGGGCAAAATGAAACTTCGGCTTGCTCAAAGTGATGCCATGCTATCGGCATCGTAATAAAATGGAGCGAATGCACTGGACATTTTCAACAAAGAAAACATCCCAGGCCAAGATGTTATCACGAATCTAGCCAATCTGCTGGATGCCGGCCAATGCCACATCTCCACGGCGATCATACTTGTCTCCTGCCGATTTAAGACCCATCAGGACATGCAGGTACTTGTACCGTCCCCACGGCGTGATGAAAGTGGTGAGTGGCTGTGCACTTTCCGTAAGAGGAATTTGCCAATAACCAGATAAAACATACAAGTTCTAGAAAACGCTTGCACCTTGCTCCACTTGCGATGTCAAATCCGGTGGCGTTGAGCAAGGGTGCGGTGGTCGTTAGACAAACTTGTTCAACATACGAAGGTTGCGACAAGCTCGAAGCCCACCGGATGCTTTTGACACGAAGATGATGGGGTGTTGCCAGTCAGTGGTTTCATTGCCACCCACTGCATTAATTATCCCTTGTTGCTCCATGCGCTGCAACAGCTGCTGAGCTTCCTCGCTCCATCCATATGGAATGGAGCGAGCTGTGCCAACGAAGCTCGGCTGAGCATCCTCTTGCAGGTGAATTTCCACGGCAGGGCCTCCCATGGTCGGCGGTACATCATTCTCCTTGAAGTCAGCGGGGTCCCACAGTACATCTGCAAACTCCTCTAGTAAGAGCGTGTGAGCTCGTTTCACCTCCTTAGGGGTAGCAGCCTAGATTTTCTGGATCCATGCTCATTGCTCTGTGATGGGCATGCAGACGTTGTTGATAGCAATAGGGCACTGGGCAGGATAATCGGATGGAAGTACTCCAAGATCTCGGGCGAGGTACCAGGACAACAGAATGCCATCAACCTCCTCAAACACTGCTACATCATCCACCACTTCATATTTCCCCAGAGAAATGACAAATTGGAAAGTGCCCAAACAGTTCAAAGTCTTCCCATTAGCAGCAACCACTTCCACAGCAAAGGGAGCTTGCAATTGACTAGTTGAGAGTCCCAGCTGTTTATACTGCCGTTGCCCCATGACTGTGACTTTGGCGCCCGTGCCGGCTGTCGCTGTGTGTTGGCCCAGATTTTGCTGATCCGGGAAAGTTGAAAGGCTAATGTTGACCTTTGGGGACTTTCGATCCATCCTTACTGATTATGCTGAAACATCCAAGATGGACAGTTCCTGGCTGGTCTTATTGGTGGAGGTGGCTCCACGCCGAGGAAGTTTCGGTTGTGCCTGTTCCGAGTTGCGAACCTTTGCAAAGTGATCACTGCGTTGGCAGTGGTGACAAATCTTCCCTTTGGCTGGGCATTCAGCCTTGCTTGAATGGGGTTTCCCACCGCAATAGTGACAGGTCGATCGTTCTGCCTGCATGACTGTACTGCTTGAGTCGGGACAGACATCAGCATCTGTCTTCCTGGCAGACTCGTCCGATTGACATGTTGACATGACTGTCAGCGAGTCGGGAGGAGGTCTTACAGTCATAAGCTTCTTCCGGAGCTCTGACGAGACTCCAGAAATAAGGCGAGTCACAAGACGCTGGTTTATGCATTCCACACAAAGCTCAGCATCTGCTGCGAGTTCCTTGAGCATGATGAGGAACTCGTCAAAGGATTCACCATCTTGCTGCCGGAGCTCCTCGAACTTGACTCTGTACAGTGAGCGCATTCATTTATTCGTGAATTTGTTGAAGTGCGTGAAGTCTTCGCGAATTCTGCATTCAATAATTGCTGAAACCACGATTAATTCTATTCAAAATCAATTCAACAAATTCAACCCCTGGGCGGTGAATTCCGAGTTGGATTCTGTGAATCGATTCGCTATGGGGATGGTGCGAACAAAATACGGAATAACTTGTAATCAGTCCGAACACGAAAACTGCATGGCTAACAAGGCGGCTTGCAAACCACGATCCGGCCGCACCTGTGCCCTCTCTTTTTGCTTCAACTGCTGTCTCAACTTAAGTAGCACGTCAAAAATACGTTTGCTTCTCCCGTTGCCCCCCTCCCCCCTCGCCCGGCTGAGGCTGGAAAAAGTGCTGAGAAGGGATCATAATTATCAGCATCCTCATCCTTCAACAAGAGCGACAAAAAGGTAGAAATTATCTCCAACTCAAGGTCGTCGTCCATTTTGTTCAAGGTAATGCGGTCAAAGAAGTTATCTGTTATTGTGCGACTGGAATATCACTTGACCCTCATTTAAAAGTTGGCAAAAGGTGAATGTTGGTTGTTTCTCCTCAACTAGAAAAAAGATTGGTCACGTACAAGAAACAAGTGCGATTCCAGAAGAGACTCCTGATGTTTAGAGTGCACCAGAAAACTGCTAAACTATGATATTATGATATCGATGCATGCACATGGTCAATGACAAGTTTCTGCCACCTACTTCATGACCTTATGAATCTTGACCTGTAAGCTAAAGCTCTTGAAGGTGAAACGTTCTTGTCAGTGCACGTTTTTTGGTAATTAGCAAACATTTCCTCCACATAGATTCTTCTGTCTTGAATATTTAGTATGAGGAATTTCAAACAACGATGAAATGAAAATGTTCATTATCTACACTGGCGCTGAAATGGAGTCAGGTCATTGGTATTGTACACTGTTGTAGGTGCTTCTCACCTGGTGTGATTCCAAGAAGAAAAATTCTCCATATATGGTCACAAATGGAAGGGGAGGGTGTGGTTGAGACTCTTCAACCATGCATGATCAGCCACATGCTCAAAGATCTTGAACCTGAAAAGGGTTTCCTCCATTGGTACAAATGGACAGAGAAATACCTTGATTGTCCTATTGAAATGGATCACGATCAGCCTACCCTTCCTTCCAAAAATGTGCCATTGTAGATAACCAAGACCATCGCATCATGGCAAGGGTATACCTTGCACAGTTTGCTTGCAGGGCCAGGCCAAGTCTGGAACTTGGAACAAATGTGCTTCATTCGTTCATGCACTTCTAGCCCTCTGCATCCCAATACAGCAACACCCTCAGCTCTCCGCATCATAAACCTCGAAAAGCCAAGCTTCTCCTCACCCTTCAAAATATCGTTTCTCTATCCAGACTGGACTCGACTTGTTTCATTCCAGTCAATGAAAATAAAGATAATTACTTCATTTTCTTCATTTTTCTGTCATACAACCACAACTATATAGATTGATCAACTTAGCAAGAATATCTTCAGAACGAGTACGGCAACTATTCAGCTGAGCATGGACAATAAAATATGGCATTAAAGCTCAAAGGGAAAATACAGTAGTAGTATTTAACAACTAGAAAATTAACAACAAAGTTCAGAGGAGTTGGTGGTGAGAATGGCCGACACTCTTAATTGAAATCGTGTTCACTGCCAGCAGGAGACATCTCTTGGACCACAGCAGCAGTGCCAGCTGAATAGGACACATTCTCATCGTGCAGAGTGCTCTCTGGTGAGGTTGGATGACTCTCTTTCTGCAACTGACTGGCTGCCTGCACTACCTCTGGCGAGCGCATCTCCGGGAACAAGACAAACATGTAGAGCTCAAAAAACACCTAAGGGTCAGGAAAAGAGAAAGAGAAAGCATGAAGTTAGGGAAGTGTGATTCAAAGAATTGTTTTGATATTTGACTTGAATCTATGGCACAGACCAACACAGCCTTCACTGTACACCACTTCTTTGCACCACATCAGACATGCTGGGCTACCAAGCATCAGGCCATCTAAGTCCACACAGAAGTTACCAGTCAAAGGGATATTGAACAAATAAGTTGATGGCTGGGGTGGGGGATCAAACAAGTACATGCTGGGGAGATCAAAACCAAGATGTGGGGTGTAAAAAAAATTAAAAAAAAAACAAAACTTTAACCAGATATTCAGAGGAGGACGAATCACAAACAAAGTTTCAGTGACTCTGCTCTCGACAGTTACAGGTTAAAGATTCGACCTTGGCAGGTTTAGTCCATTAGGCTTCATCAGGCTTAGTAAAGAACAGTTAGACTGAGAGGATGTAATATAGACAGAGGGTACATTAAAGGTGCCAGGTGAAAAGAAAAGAGGGACGGTGAGGGTGAGAATGCCAACAAACAATTGACAGGTGGAGGAGAGAGCGTGAAAGAGAGCAAGTGTGGAGGAGAGAGGGTGTGAAAGAGAAAGAAAAAACCGGAATACAGCTAGCAGTTGCTCTTGGCAGGTGTGGGTTGGTAGGACATGCAGACAGAGACTCTAACTCCTCCAGACGGCACATTTGCAAATTTGTTCCATCCATAAAATTTCCCTTTTGTGTCCTCAAAGCCAACTCTGGTTTAACCAAGAAATCAGCTTGAGAAGGAACAAATCCCAGAAGGTAAAGCTACCACACAACCCGAGTGTACTCAATGAGTAGTAAATGATGCTTATACTCACAGAGAACGAATGTTTGTTAGTAAGTAATGCTTGTACCCACACAGAACAAATGCTTGTTAGTAAATAATGCTTATACTCACACAGGACAAATGTTTGTTAGTAAATGATGCTTACACTCATGCAGAACAAATGTATGTTAGTAAATAATGCTTATACTCACACAGAACAAAATGTCTGTTAGTAAATAATGCTTATACTCACACAGAACAAATGTTTTTTAGTAAATAATGCTTATACTCATACAGAACAAATGTTTGTTAGTAAATAATGCTTATACTCACACAGAACAAATATTTTTTAGTAAATAATGCTTATACTTACACAGAACAAATGTTTGTTAGTAAATAATGCTTATACTCCTACAGAACAAATGCTTGTTAGTAAATAATGCTTATACTCACACAGAACAAATGTTTGTTAGTAAATAATGCTTATACTCGCACAGAACAAATGTTTGTTAGTAAATAATGTTTATACTCACACAGAGCAAATATTTGTTAGGGGCCGTCGCCAACTACCGGCATTTTTTTTCAAACGAACAATGTTCGTTTGAGTTGAGCCCCCCGCCCCCCTCCAAATGAACATTACATGCATATAGGTACCCATGGAAAAATGCTGACCAAGAAACGCAGGTATTGTCTACAGGATGCACTTGACAGTGCGCGCTTGCTCGAGGAAAGAAGATGCGAAAGACGAGCGGGCCGACACGGCGGCATTCGTGCCTGATGTCAAGGACGCCGATGCGGACGATGCTGCCTCGAGCTCAGCCGCCGATTTGTCGGATAACGACGGGGATGGCTGGGGACTAGCTGAGACCGTCACCTTCCATCCAGACGCACACTTCGCCTTCTTCGCTATCGTGTCCAGCTCGTCGATACGTCTCCTCACGTCAGCGGGATTGGAGCGTACCTTCCGCCATTCGTTCTGCGCATCACTGACAGCGACGGCGCGAGATCGCGATCGAGTCGACTCTGCAGAAGGCGTCGACAAACCGTGGCAATAAAGACTTTGATTCCCAGACCCCACCGACGATGATCCATAGACAGGCTTGGCCTTGAAGGCCTCCCCCGTGAGCGTAGTTTGTATGGACCTCTTCATCACCGAAACGACAATTCACCAGGAAGCCATGCAAAACCACACGCACGTGCACAGCGACCAGAAACTTCGTAATTCAGCAGGCAGTGTTAGGTACTAGATGACGTTCTTCTCAGTTTTTTTTCCTCCAAAAGAGAAAATGCTGGTCGAAAACGGCTTCCACAGGAAAGGAAAAGGGCTTTCAAAAAGTCCTACTTTGAGGGCTTCCACTGTTGCTTGCATGCGGCCTACCCCGGCATATGTGGTATCGACGGAAAGCTTGTTTCGCGGTCTTTTCGATTTTTCCCGCCAAGGATTGCAAGGCCCGACCCAGATAGTGACGTCAGAGAAAAGTGCGTTAGAAAATGCTGAAAATCCATGATCGATCCAGGGGTTGAAAACTTTGAGCCGAGCCGCTAAGGCGCCGGCCGCGGCCATGCATATGTATGGTTGGGACAAGCCGATGTACAGGAAATTTGGAGTGACGCGAGACTGGCCGAAAACAGGCCCGACGAAGCTGCCGTCGACCGTCTGCGCCCACCGTACGCGCGCGTGATCGATCGCCGCTGCCTTGCCTGACCTCGAGCCCAGTCCAGGAGTGCCGATTTTTTCTTCCAAACGAACAAGCTCCGAACCCCCTCCCCCTCAAACGAACATTGTTCGTTTGAAAAAAAATGCTGGTAATTGGCGACGGCCCCTAACACTTTTGCTTGGCAAAACGCCATTTTTTCGCCTCCTTTGACGTTTTTTGAGAAGACAAAAACTTGTATGATCCTCACAGATAGGTCAAAAGCTGCCCAAGATAGTATAATTTCTGAAAACATTGCTTCAGCTGAAGGAAATGATGATTTCTCGAAAGCTATGCCTAATGTTTTTTGGCCAACTCCCACAATTTGGCGCCGTTTGGCGCAAAAATGCAATCAAATTACGTCATCAAAAATAGCTCAAGTTATGCCCAGGACATCAAAGAAAACAGAAAACATTGGTTCAAGATCCAAAAAGGTCGCTGCGATTTTATGTAATTTTTTTACTGAAAAATGAAAGAATCTACTTTTTAAGTGTGGTACATGCACTGTAGTTTCGGTGCATATTACTTGGGGTAGAATCCAATTGTATACAACAATGATTTCAATGCTTTTCCCACCTAACAGTTTTGGGTAAATGTACACACACTGGCTAGCCTGTACGCAAGTCAGTGAGAGAAAAAACAGGAAGAAAAACTTCACCGTTTGGTTCATTCCACCTTCTTTCCTCTATTAGTGTTTTTTCGATGTCAACAGCGGCTGGGACATTATAGCAGAAGACCTCTCAATTAAATGCTATACAAAAAGCAGGGTGTGCACATGTTGGACACTGAACAGGAGAACACGTATAATGTTTAGACCAGAGGCCAATGAAAACCTCACACATGACAGACTCAGGTGCATTAATCTCTGGCTCCCATACATAACGGTGGGGGTGCCAGTTGACCATTTTACCACTACCTTTAGCTAAAACCGATTTCATCCCCAGGAAGTAACCACAAAAGACTATTACTTTCCCAAAATTTATGTTCCCATCGCTTACCACTTTCACAGCACACAGTTTTTTCCTTGAAGAAAACTAACTCTTTCCAGCAGTTTGCGGTAGGCAAAACTTCAATCCAGGCCTAAGATACTCTTTCAATCTTCCTCTGGCGTAGCTGGCAAGAGCCTCGTGACTGCAATAAGCAATA